>JAVBJF010000616.1:0-132337 GCA_033439095.1 Pseudococcus viburni | reverse complement strand
GGTTGTAGTGTTATACGTTACGTTATGTTATACCTACCTAATATGTTATACATTTACCTACCTATGTAGTATTGTTGTGGTGCTATTAGTTGCATGCCAATAAAATAAGTTAGACTTACTGCTCTACTGTTAGAATTTCGTCATTCTGTTTTATTAATAATAATAAAATAATTAAAGTAAAATGTAGAATATTATTGAACGATACCAATAATATTTCAGAGGGAGGGGGTGCAAAAAATCAAATTTTATAATCAAAATTTTGTCAAACTGGAAGTTTTTTTACGGTTTTTTGCATACCTAATGCACTGCCTGTGCTGAGCTGCTGACGTACACATTTTTTGAACTATTTAATAGTTACTTTATATTTGATGTGACTTTCAACTTTTCATATCTAATGAACCACATTATAATCAAAACCCACTCTCCATCAACGGTGTGATGGGAGGGGGAGAGAGTAAGTAACTTCAAATAATAAATTTTTAGTTTGACAAAATTTCGAACCCCGTATCTCCTCAAACGCGATTCTGGGGGCCCTCGAAAATATCTAGATTTATTATTCAAGATATCGACTTGTCATATCTTCAATTCTAAATGGTTCAAAATTTTTTATATCACGTACAGAGACCAAAATATTCAAAAAAAAATCGAAAATTCATCAAGATTGAGAATATTGTGGTACCTACCTCCCTACTCCTTCCCATGAAGACCTGTGAAGTGCGGATGTGAGTCTATAGATCGGGGTTGACCTCTAATATCCGAATATCGTATTGAAAATTCGTTCTTGACCGTTATGTGAGATGTAGGGGCAAGACACTGCGATTTTCAGGCATTTTTCACAAATATTGGTACATACGAAGAGGGTTAATTTGAAATCTGGAGCACTTCTGTTATCAGATTTCAAAAGTAATGGCATATTCATGTTCAGGGAGGTTGAAATATATGAAATCGACCCCAAGAACGCGACTTTGCTCAACCTCACCACATGAGGGGGCTGGAGCCTCAAAAAACCACCCCCTCGCACCCCCAATTGTGAATTGAAAGTGATTCCCATTCTCTAAAATGTTATTTTGGTCTTGTTTTTCATCATACCAACTTTCATGCTTCTTTCATCAAAAGCCATTTTTTTTGCAGTTTGCTACTATACTAATTAAGATGTGGATTATAAAATTTGATTCTTTGCACCCCCTCCCTCATTTTGGGGTTTTTTGAAACACATGATAGCTCTATCGGATGTAGAATTGGATGAGGAACACTTTTAGTTCTTAACAATTTTCCCTTAAAATGCGTTTTAAACCCGTAATAAGTGTATCTTCAGGCTGAAATTGAGAAAATGTAACAAGGGGCCAACTTTAAGCACCCCTAACTGAGGTTAGGATCGAGTTATGTCGAAAAGTGAAAAGTCCATTTAATAGGAAATTTGATGTAGATTTTTTCTTTACACTTGCTATTTTTTGATTTGAGGCTTCCCTGAGGCGGTAGAGACGAAAACCCATTTTTTTTGGGGGGGTTTCCCCCCTCCTGGGGCGAGCTCCACATTTGGGGAGCGGACATTTTTTTATGTTGTAACTGACACCATTATACATCGTATAAACCAAAATTCAGCTTATTGGGAATTTTTTCAAGGTTCGAGCTAATTTGACTGTACTATAGCAAGTGTTAGCAGCTCTGTGCTATGGTTAAATTCAATTCTACGCGTTTCTTATCGTTTAGGCGCCGTTTTTTTTTTTTTTTTGAATTTTGACCACCCCAATTTTCTTTAAAATTCTCAACACCTCCTTCACATAATTTCCGAACACCAGGATGTCTACCAATTTTTAAAAATCAAATTTCGCGACTTTTTCGCGACCTTTTTTTAAGGTATCTAGTATCTAGTATCTACCTCTCAATTTGACCCCCCCCCCACACCAAAAAATCAACGAGATCAAATTTATTATAAAATAAAGTTTATACACGGAAGAAAATACGTCTTTAATTTTTAAAAAAGACAATTTTTCACAAAAATTTTCCAAAAGTGAGTTATTTTATGGTAAAGAAGAGAAGTAGTTACTGCCCGAGCGAAACGAGGGTGAAAATTTTACGAAAAATCATGTTAGAACGGATAAAATTGTTAAATGATTATTGAGAAATAAATTCATGAAAAGTTTGAAATATTAGCAGATTTGGCCCGAGCGAAGCGGGGGCGAAATTTTTTCGAAGAATTTATTTAAAAAACAGCAAAAAAAGACATATTTTCAAATGGGTTTCTCCTTTAAAACATCCTTTAGAAAATTCCAAAATTCTCCAATTATTTTAGATTTTCCTGACAATGGACACAATATTACCTTTGAAATTCCCAATCGTGATCGCTACTTAGTCTTCCACAAGAACATATTTTTCCGCTTCAAAATATTCAATTGTCTGAAATAGAAGGGAAAAGGACGAAGAGGTATAAAATTTAAGAATGGGTTTTTAAAATTTATGAGCCCGAGCGAAGCGAGGGCGAACATTTTTAGAAAAAATGTTCAAAAAGGTGAAATTTCTTTACTTTTTCTGTTTTGTAAAAGGCGAAAAAAATGGATGTAATTTCGGAAAAACTCGCGACTTTTGATGAATTTTTTGGTCATTTTCGCGACTTTTTGCCACTTCAGCGACCTAAATCTAAATTCGCGACTTTTGCGACCGGTAGACACCCTGCTCCTAAACGTTTGAAATACTCCAAAATGGAACACGGATTATAAACGGACTTCTCTCCCGCCGAAGTAAATACAAATCCGTTATAATTGATTCTTAATTCGTTCAGTATATCATCTGGCTGTACATTTTTGCGCTTTGCTATATATTCAATATGTTTGTTATAGTACATTTTCAATTCGTTTTCGGAGAAACCGAACATTTCAGCACAATACCCAACCCCAAACAATTTTAAACAGCAATTTAGGCCTGGCATACCTTTACTCACGGCTGTAGTAGTTAGGCCTATCATAAAACAACAGTGGATTGAATCTGAAAACGCTTTCAGCGCAGCCAGGAAATTTTTCCACGCTGATTCCACTTCCCAGCTAACTGTTGGATTTGATAAGCGATTGACGGGACTGTCAAATTCGTCTATCAAGACCACGACTTTGCAGTTGTAATGATTTTTCAGTTGCGCCAGCACAGATTCTGTCGCTCCCGGTAATGTTAATCCGGGACGAATAATAATGTTAGCCTCCTTGTGAGCATACGTAAGTGCATATAACTGTGACATAACATCATTTTTGAATTTTTTTGCAGAGGAAGCATCTACACAGGAAAAATCTAATAACCAAACCGGGTAATATTTCCATTCGTAATCCGGCATTTGGCTCGTAAAGGCAGTATTTGCAAATAACTCTTGTTCGTTTTCGAAAAACGATTTCAGCATATTTAGAAAGAGAGATTTGCCGAATCGGCGAGGTCGAGCGATTAAAAAATATTGATAATCATCTAGTAAGCTCAGTAGGGTGCAGATAAAACGGCTTTTATCGACGAATATTTGATTGTTCTCAATAATTTCCTTGAAACAGTTTTGATCTGTTGATGTAAGAAGCCGACGCAATTCCGCGGGAAGCTGATCAGGCTAGGGGGGGGGAAGATGAAATTAATAACTTGGTGAATTTTGGGCTGTAATTGTTGCAGAAATAGAATGAAATGATAAGAGCTGCATCGGAAGGTAGGCATTAATTTGTTGAGTATAGTGAAATTTCAAAGTACCCACTCGTCTCCTTAGTTTTGATTGAGAGACATGTAAACACTGCATCACCTTCAAGGTTGTTTCATAATATGGTATGAAATTGAGACAAAGCTGAATCAACAAGAATGAGACTCTAAAATTGTCTGAATTTAGAGGTCTCGACTCAATATCAATTTTTTTCTTTTGTCAGTAGAACATTTACAAGATGCCACGGAGTCGAGCAACTAAACTCATTAGATCTTCAAGAATTTACGAAGCTTTTTGTATCAAAACTTCTGAAAAGTAAAAAGACGTACCTATATAACTAAGTATAGATAAAGAAGATCGGTATGCTTCTTTGGCCTTTATATCGCGAACAAAAATATTTGATAAATTTTGCCACATTATGAGGCGAAAAAGCTAAAAAGTAATCCTTATTTCTCGATGCAACGTACCAAGATATATGTAGGTGAACCAAGTACTAAAACAATTTTACTATTCGTTGTAAATTATATCTTTTATAAAAGGTGGGTGGATCGAAAAACCCAACTTTCAAAATTTGAAATGCCTGGGTCTGGATGCGGAAAAGTGGCTACTAGTAGAAAGCAAGGGTTGGGAAGGGAACAAAAGGAACGGAACGGAACGAACAGAACAAAACGATTTTGATAAGATTTGAACAGAACAGAACGAATCAACAATGAATCAAACGAAAAGATGCGAACGGATGAGAACGTAAACACAGAAAAAAAATTTTTTCTTTCCTCTAATGCTCTGTGAGCATCGGGTGTGCCATACTTTTCCCAGATTTTTCAATTTTTTTTCTCCAGGGGCAATTTTTTTGGTAAAATTTGCTAGTGTGTCCTTGTGGCAGTATCCTTTTTTCAAGAAAATTTTCAGTACCTACTGAAAACTATTTTGAGAAAAATTTCAGAAAAGTACATTTTTTAAACATGGAAAAATCTGAGAAAATTTTAGGTTGAAAAAAATTCTGGTGTTGGAAAGACTTGAAAAAAAATTAAGAGTTGAGTAAAGGTAATTTTTAAAAAAATGAAAGTTAGAATTTTAATAAAAATCAGAGTTGAAAGAAATTTTTGAGAAAAAGTGAGATTCAACTCGTACCTACTCTGAAAAAAATGGGAATCTATTCGTCCATTCTTTCACATGGGTATTTCGTCGGGAATAAACTCATCTACAGCCCAATTTCTTGAGAATTTTTTTTTTTTTGGGAAACCTTAAAATGTTTATGATGTTGTGGAAATTTAATAAATTGTCCAAGTTTTAGGAGATTCTTCAATTTTTGGAAAATCGTTCAGGCTGTGAAAAAAAGTCGCTCTACTTTTGAAAAATTAGGCGAAGTTTTGAATAATTTCCCAGTTTTTGCAAAGTCATCGCAAGTTATGGAAAAATCATTCAAACTCGAGTACACAATCTCGGAAAATTTAAATAACGCTGAATCCACTAATTTACCTTCATTCTTCTAATGGGATATTTTTTATCACGTTGTGAAAACTGAAAAGGTCCTCAAATCATATTTTTCGATGAAGAGTCACTTGCACTGAATTTTTATTTCAAAAATTCGCCAAAATTTGAAAAATGAGCTTCACCATCTGAAATTTTGCATATGATGTTCTTTCATGACGTACTTTCGATTTATTTTTGTTTGGGCTCAAAATTTTACTTTAAGTTGGAATAGGTATCTAAAATTTCTGGAGCTAAAGTTCATTTCTCGAGTTTTGGATAATTTTTAAAATTTCAATTACCTCATCGCCCATCAAAAGATGAAAATTCTATTCATTCAATGAAAAAAAATTAATTTTAATTCCGATTTTGATTCAATATTATTTATAATTTTGATTTTAATATAAAATTTTTTGGACATAGGTATAGACATTTTTTTTAAATTTCGTTGGAGGACTTCAAAGTTTTGGCACACCTCACTCAGAAAGTCCAGTCACGCTTATGGTGCTCTGTAACACGTGACATTTTTCTTTTATTTTATTCGCATGGTTGGTCCATTCGTGTTCGCGCTTTTCATAGGTAGTTATGTAAATAAAATAATACAGAAGATGGGAACGGAACAGAACAAAACAGAACAGATGGGAACGATACCGAATTTGATTTGAAGATAGGAACAGAGAGAGAAACATCGGTTCTATAAAACTAAGGATCGGATTGGAACGGAACAAAACAATCGTTTTGCTCCCCATCCTTGGTAGAAAAAATCCCGTGTGCAAAATTAAATCGATTGAAAAAAGTTTAGGGGTTCCACCAAAGCGTCAAAATTTTTATGCCTCCCGATATAGACTTAGCAAGTGTTAGCAGCTCTGTGCTACGGTTAAATTCAATTCTACGCGTTTTTTATCGTTTAGGCGCCGTTTTTTTTTTTTTTTGAATTTTGACCACCCCAATTTTCTTTAAAATTCTCAACACCTCCTTCACATAATTTCCAAACACCAGGGTGTCTACCAAGTTTAAAAAATCAAATTTCGCGACTTTTTCTAAAGTATCTAGTATCTAGTATCGACCTCTCAATTTGACACCCCTCCCCCCTCCACCAAAAAATCAACGAGATCAAATTCATTATAGAATAAAGTTTATACACGGAAGAAAATACGTCTTTAATTAAAAAGACAATTTTTCACAAAAATTTTCCAAAAATGAGTTATTTTATGGTAAAGAAGAGAAGTAGTTACTGCCCGAGCGAAGCGAGGGTGAAAATTTTACGAAAAATCATGTTAGAATGGATAAAAGTGTTAAATGATTATTGAGAAATAAATTCATGGAAAGCCTGAAATATTTGCAGATTTGGCCCGAGCGAAGCGAGGGCGAAATTTTTTCAAAGAATTTATTTAAAAAACAGCAAAAAAAGACATATTTCCAAATGGTTTTCTCCTTTAAAGCATCCCTTAGAAAATTCCAAAATTCTTCAATTATTTTAGATTTTCCTGACAATGGACACAATATTACCTTTGAAATTCCCAATCGTGATCGCTACGTCTTAGTCTAACACAAGAACATATTTTTCCGCTTCAAAATATTCAATTGTCTGAAATAGAAGGGAAGAGGACGAAGAGGTATATAATTTAAGAATGGGTTTTTAAAATTTATGAGCCCGAGCGAAGCGAGGGCGAAAATTTTTAGAAAAAATGTTCAAAAAGGTGAAATTTCTTTACTTTTTCTGTTTTGTAAAAGGCGAAAAAAATGGAAGTAATTTTGGAAAAATTCGCGACTTTTGATGAATTTTGGGTCAATTTCGCGACTTTTTCGCGACTTCAGTGACCTAAATCTAAATTCGCGACTTTCGAGACCGATAGACACCCTGGAACACGCATATGGCGGGATAAAACTGAAATTGTCGGAAATTTTTGTGTCTACTGGCAATGGATTTCGAAAAACAATCTTTCGACATCTAGAATATGAATTTGAGATTGTCTTCGTTGAAACTTTCTAAAAAAAGCTGCGGGGAAGGGGAGACGCAAAGCACATAATGTCGAAAATTTTCATGTTTCGTATAAAAATGTAGATTTTTCGACATCCTGAAAACAAGTTCGACTTCAAACGATTGTTTTTTTTTCAAAAAACTCGAATGGGGGATCTAATGAGAAGTGGTAAATTTTTAATTTTGTAAAATTTTTATAGTTGATATCAAATTTGAAGTTTATTGACATCTCAAATGCGTTTCAATACAGGATGTCTGCTAGTCACCAAAATCATAAGAGAGGGAAGAACGCTTCAACATCTTTATTCTTTAAAAAATTCCATGACACAACATACGGTATTTTACGTTGTTAAATTACTGCAGCGATGTTAATTTTGGCAATTTCGAGACCTAAAATTGGGCGTAACTTTTTTGGGCCAACGTGGGCCAAAAAAAAATCGTGAAAAAATGGGTAGTTAAAGGTATTCAACAATTTATATAATTATGTTCAATTTTCCTGAGGATACTTGCGAAATTTTTACCTATTCAGCATTTTCAAACTGGAATTTTTAGTAACTCCAGTGATCTTACTATTTTACAAAAAGACATTTATTTTAGATTTTTTCTTGTGATTTTTTTTCGTTGGTAAATGTATAGAAAAACAAACATGAATAGGTACTTTGGTATCACTCCAACACCCGAGCTCTGGATTTCAGGTATCGAAAACTTATAATTTTGACATATCGCGCCAGTTATAAGGCGATTTTCCAAAATTTGAATTTAGCCCTACCTACCTCCCAGGGGTCGAAGCGCCTGTTTAGTTGTAAAGCATGAAGACAGTCTACCATGCGTCTCTAAGAAAATTTTATTTTTTTTTAAAGTATACGTACTGTTTCTCCACTTGGCGGAAGTTTTTTCGGATTTATTTGGAATGAAGATGATGATGGTGGTGGTGGTGGTGCATTCGGTTGGTTGTCTGAAAAAAGTGACGATCGTGTAAAATTATGGGATTTTTTGCCCTGAATTCGAATATGTAAGTAGGTTTTATAAACAGCATGATTTTTCGTGAATTCATTTCATACTGAAAAAACAAAATGATGAATTTTATTCAAGGAAAATAAAATAACATGGTCTCATATATAAAATTTGGGAAATTCATTTAAAAAAAATATATATATATGTTTTGATAAAATTCATTGCACAAACATAAAATTCATTATAATGGATTAATAAATTTTACTGTATTAATTTAGAGAATTTTTGTTGATGGGGACGCCGGACACGTTATTATATTTACCAATAAAATTCATCATTTTTTGTAACAGATTTCATTTTTTATTTTTTTGAGGTCAGTGACTCAAAAAGACGTAAATTTTACCGAATTTGGTTGATTTATACTATTTACACGCATTCATTCATTCCATTCCCATTCCCACCCTCATCCCATTCCATTCCATTCCACTCCACTCCACTATTCCTTCCTTCCTTCCTTCATTCATTCATTCATTCATTCCATTCATTCATCCTATTATTATTATTAAATTTTGATTATCACTCTCTGTCGCTACTTCCAACAATATAATTATTCGTTTCTACCTCTAATTATTTGTTCTCTTTACCTTTTTCGCCAGATTGTTCCATGGTGCAGTTTTCCGACTCTGGTTTTCTGAAATCAGTTAAAAAAACATGTGATTAAATCTTATCTTTCTTATCTATCTAGAAAGAAAAGCTTTTTCCAAGATGAAAAACCTTTTGAAAAATAGATGAATTTTTTTCAAAACAATTTTACTCCGTGGGGAAACAAAGAATAATTCGACTTTTAATTCGTACGGAATAAAATCGTTAGAAAATTCATTAAACATTTTTTTTAAATTACAAAATATTTTCTCTCAATTATTGAAAATTTTCAAGTAATAAGAAATATAAGTAGTAATACCATGCAATGTCTGTGTTTGGGCGGGAATCCGGATGTTATAACAATGTTTTTTTTGTTTTTTTAATTCAAATTGTATAAGTTGAAATTATGATTTTTTTCCAAGACAAACTTATTTTTAGTAAATTAGAATTTAAAATTTAAAAAAAAATGCAATAGTTAAAATTAAAGAATTATTGCCAAAATATTTTGTCAAATTAATTTTTTTTCAATTGTAAAAAATTACAAATGGGTCATAAAAAATTCAAATTGAATAGGATTGGTTCAATTTTTATCAATGGGAGAGGAATTCAAAAAAAAAAATAATCCTGGGCTACCTGGGGTGTTTTTATGAAATTGATTACACCTATGCAATGTAATAAAACATTCGAAATCGTCATTAATTATTGATCCTACACTGATCATAAGTTTTTCAAAATGATACCACTATTTTTTTGAATAACCTGTCTATTAATTGAGAATTCCACGGATCAATTTATTAAAATCAGTAATTGGGGGAAAATATTTTCGTAATGTTTCAATTTTGATAAGTGTACTAATACATAAAATTTTGAATCAAATATTTTTGAAATTGATTATTAAGTTGGTAACAACTGAGAAAGTATTTACAAAAAATAATAATTCTACCTCGGATTCAAATGGAAAACATATTCAAAACAAATTCGATCCAATCTCTGTAATTTAAAAAATGTCTAAAAATCATGAATTGAATCCACTTGAAGTGTTTTTGAAAAATTGATTCTACCACTGATATTAATTGTTTTTGAATCATCAATAAATTATTAATCGAAACGTTCATTAATGGTAGGAAGTATTGTAAAAAAGAATATGTAATAAAATAATTGATTCGACCTGGAGTATTAAAAAAATTGATTTGGCCTCTGTAAGTTGAAACAATTTTCAGTAAATTGATTAAAACTGAATGCAATTGAGTAAAAATGGGGAGGGGGGAGGGGGGAGGGTGTATTCAAAACAAATAAATTCGACCCGTGTAATTAAAAATAAAATAAAATAGATTGATCAAATTTCTATAAATTATGAGAGGAAACAGTGAGATTGAAAATAGAATCCATTCGACCATTATAATTTGATTTTTTTTTTTTTTAAATTGATAATTATTAGGGCTGAGATTTTTATGCGCTATCAAATCGATTATAAGCGCTTATAAAAAGCGATTAAAATTGCCTAAAAAAGCATTTATATGCGCTATCAAACCCCACCGTGCAGCATATCAAAATGTAGGTATTTTTAATCTGAATGCGGAAATGCTTTCAAAATTACTAAATTAGAATAAGGAAAGAAGTAAAGTGAGAAAATCATCAAACTTTTATAAAATTATGAATTATGAGAAGAAAAAAAATCGAAATTTTATAAAATTATGAATTATGAGAAGAAAAAACATCGAACTTTTTATTTTAAAATTTTCGTGAAAACGATGCGACTACAAATCGAAAACTCGTTCGACAAGTCACAGACAAAATCTTGATTTTTTTTTTTAATTTTGAAAAGTTGATTTTTTTTAAGCTCAAAATTTCAACTTTTATGCTGTTTTTTAGTGATTTTTTTTTGATTTTTTTTTTTTTAAATTGATAATTATGTAATATTGAACAAATCATTAGTTGATGGAAGGAAGTATTTAAATGAATATTTTCAACCTGAAGTTCAAATTGAATAGAATTGAATGAAGTGAGGGTAACTCTATGGCATTTTGAAAATGTCGAGGGTATTGGAGGGTACCACCATTGCAGTTTTTGAAAACTAAGGGAGGGGTATTCAGAAAAAAAATTAATCTGGAATTCAAATTAAAAACAGCTGTTCAAATTTTTAACTAATGAGGGGGATTCAAAAAAAAGTTGATTTGGCCATTGTTTTAATTTCTGTAATTTTGAAACGAAATACCCGTCCTTGGGTAGAAAAATAGAGATTTACATAAACTTTTGGGACAGTCTCGAGTTTTTATTTTAATTATTTCGACCCATTTTCGGTAGGTTCGGCTCCTACATAATAAAACTGGGAAGTTTTGAATCTCATTTTTGCATTTCACTTTCAATCTCAGTCTCTCAAATTGGATAATTTTTTTCACTAGTACATTCAGGAGACAAAAACGAATACCGGTATATCGAGACATTTTCAAAAAAGTGATTATATGACGAGTTTCGCTCGTTTCAAGTTCATCACAGAAACTTCACTTTTATTATAATCATTCGATCGATTAATCGAAAAAACTCGACATACCGGTACAGCCAAGTGGATAATCTTTGGAATAAAACAAAATTCGAACAAAATTGACCCACTAGTTATTGAAATATCACGTACCTAAGTGGCATACTTCCAACGTAAAATACGCCACTGATCGAGCCCAGACCCAGGTAGCCTACTGAAATACTCTAGAGAAGTGATAATTTTTCACATTTTACAAGTTTGTTCGAAATGAATTCGACAAAGTCAAGTTTTAAATTTGTAGAAAGACGATAAATTGAGATCCAGATTTACATTTTACACGAAAGTGTTTGTTAAAAAACACGAATCACCAATACATGTTTTAGACTAGTTCATAACCACGAACAATTACATTTTCCTAAATACTTCTTCCGGTAATACAAAAAATTTGTCATCCACTGGTAAAACAGTACCAACTGAGGTGTAACAATTAAGGTTATTGATATCACTTCCAACCGGTTGATATCCACTAAAATGGTTATTTCTATCCGATTATCTATTGCAAATTGGTAAATTATTTCGTAATGGTGATTCACTGAAGTTATTTGGTTTTCTAAGTGAAAATATAACCATCGAAAAATGAACGGGGAAGTAGAAATAAAAACGCAGTATCAAAATTTAAACATTTCAAAAGGTGATATCACAATCACATTTAAGTAGAAATATGATAGTTTATCGAATAAATACAGGGTGTACCACGATATGAATCGTCTGCCAAACATATTTTTTTGGATATAACCTGATGCCCCACTGCATAAAAAAAAACTTGAACATGTTGCCTATTTTAAGAATTTAAGGGGCAAATGCTGCTTCTCAAAAAATCGCGTCAAAAAAATTTTTTTAACAATGGGAATGGATAATGCTTGATAACTGAACAAATTTTCATTTTTCACTATATGACTTTTTGCCTAACTCTAAAATTGAAGGACTACAAAAAATTTTATCTAAAAACAATATTTAAAAAAAATCAACTAATCAAGGGAATGGATAGCACGTTGAAAACTGAAGAAATTTTGTTCTGTGCACTTCTTGCCTAACGTCGAAAATGAAGGAGCTACGGCTCGCGCAAAATACTTGGGCTTCAAAATTTTTTCTAATTTTTCCAATTTTGAATGACCCTTAGCCCCTTCATTTTTGATGTTAGGCAAAAAGTGTACAGAACAAATTTTTTGTCTGTTTTCAACGTACTATCCATTCCCTTGATTAGTTCATTGAAAAAAAAAATTTTGTAGCCCCTTCAATTTTCAAGTTAGGAAAAAAGTCATATGTGACCCCGGCAGACAAAACCACCCTTATGTCCGAAAATAACTTTCCGAGATAATCGCGTTTAAAATTTTGAAACTGTTTTTGTGAAATTTTGATTTGAATAATTTTGTAAAAAATATAATTTTTTGAAAAAAGTCAATTTTTTTCAACATTTTCTTTTTGAGGTGCATGTACATTTCTTCTGTTTACAGTATCAAAAAAATCACGTAGGGTGCTCGGGAAGGTTCATTCAGGGAACCCAAATCTGAAAAAAAGTGAAAAACGAAAATTTGACACCTAAGGTTGGTTTTGTTTGCCGGGGTCACATTATAGTGAAAATTTGTTCAGTTTTTAAAGTACTATCCATTCCCATGGTTGAAAACTTTTTTTGACATAATTTTTTTAGATGTAGCATTGCCCCTTAAATTCTTAAATTAGGCAACATGCATATTGTTCATCTCAAGTTTTTTTTTAGTGGTACCCGGTTATATCCAAAAAAAAAATATATGTTTATCAGACGATTCATGGAACACGAACACCCTGTATGTGTTTAGCTAGATTAAAAAATAATCAAGTTTAACCACATGTGTTTGGACTAGATACGCTAAATTGATCTCCGGTGCCTGCTCCGGTGCGTTTCAGTGGCATGGGTCATAAAGATTAGTGTTAGAGTTAGAACCAAGCCAACACATCGAATAAATAAATGATTCAAGAAATAGATTATGAGATGAAAGTTTAAGCAGAACTTACTCAAGAGATGATCAAATTTTATAATTTCGGCATAAGCTCAGCAATAGACTTCAATCTTTTCGTAAGAAAAGTTCAATCCGAATGCTGGAGTTGGGACGAGCACGTTTACTGGACACGAAACTGACAATTATCTATGTTAAAATGCTACGAATATTACACAGTTTGATAAAAGAATAATTGAAACAAACCGCAAAACTAATTCGTTAATTTTCAATAATTACACGACTAAACAGGGCCATACGTCGTAGAAAGAAAAAAAGAGGAAGCGGCCAAAGCGAAATAGACCCGATCGCGTGTAGGTGTTGTGTGAATATAGTGGTTGCTTTTATCAGAGATTCACACGTTTGCTCCGCCTCCTTCCGCGTTTGTTTACGTTCCCGAGGAACCATAAAACTTGTACGATTTTTTTCACAAAAGTATGTGATGAAATTAATTTATACTAAAGAAGTGTTGAATAATAAGTCAATTTATTATACATCAATAGAAAGAGGAAGAATCGATCTTTAAAATGAGGTAGGTAACATGTTAATATCTCTAATATTATGTAGATAAATATTTAGTTGAAAATGGCTTATTTTGATGCGAGAGGTGAGTTACTAAAAACCTGGATAATTCAAAAATTAAGCAAAAATAAGGTACGAGAGCTTCATTTCTGAAAAGTAGAGGGTCGTTACTTCAGAGAAACGAAGCTTTCGTACCTTATTTTTGCTTTATTTATGAAATATCGCAGTTTTTAGCTACTCACCTCTCGCATCAAAATACGCCATTTTCAACTAAATATTTCTCTGTGTAAAATTAAAGATATTAATCTACCACCTACCTCATTTTAAAGATCGATTCTTCCTCTTTCTATTGATGTATAACAAATTGACTTTTTACCCAACACTTCTTTAGTACGAATTAATTTCATCACGTACTTTTTGGGGAAAAATTGTCAAATTATCTTGGTTCCTCAACCGTAAAAATAAACGGTAAACATCACCAAGACTTCGCTAAATTCACGCCGCACCTGTACGGAAATCTAAACCGAATAACTCACCATGAACTGGTCTATTGAAAACATGGAAAACATCAGAAGACATGACTATTTTTTATTTATTTTACAAAAGACAAAAAGACAAACCGCGAAATCGCTGTCCAGCTGAGGCCTCCAGGCCGAATCAAATTCGAACCGAGTATTTTACATTTTTTGCTTTGTAGTACGTTGAAAAATATGTAGGAGCGTTAAAAGAATATTTTTGAGCATGGTGTTTCAAGTAAAATTTTTCTTAATAAATCGAGGCATTGTTTTAAAATAACTGTTTACCGGCGTTATCACTTTTAATTATTTTTTGGAAAAAATTTTCAAAAAAGTAAATAATACCGGAGATACTGTAGTTAATTATTAATTGTCGATAAATTTAGAATTTTTGCTGAAAAATTTTGTGTAAACGTCAATCAAGTCATTATATTGAGTGCATTCCTTCGATCAACGTATCAACTACTTCTACTTCATCTAAAATCATGCTGAAACCGAGTGCAGGTAAAAATTTTAATGGTTACGAAAACTTTTACTTCTGACTGAGTCTTGTTTTTAAATCTTTGATTTAATTTTTTCAGCTAAATTAACTTTGCCTAAAATTATGCCACCGGATTCCGACCATGAATTTGTCCAGCCAAAGAAAACCGTCCATAATGAGAGTATGATGAAGGAATGGGAAAATACAGAAGCTTATCATGTAAGTGCTCAAATATTTCTTCTGGTCTGAGGGACTTCATTCCTGTCGCTCATCATTCAAGTATTGAAACTTTTATTCATTTCTAGGAATATTTCGGGTTCATTAAAGCGATGAATATCGCCGTTCGAGGTAAACCATTATCTCTCGAATGTCATATTTCTCATGTTACCGAAGGTATGATCAATTTACTAAATTCTTTGGATAATATGTTAACTGAAACACCACCTATTGATCAACCTCAGCGATTTGGAAACAAGGCATTCAAAATTTGGTATGAGAAACTTCAAAAGGTAAAAATTTGTAAAATGCAACGAATAAATTTATATGATGATCCTTAATTTCATATCATTGTCATATTTTGTTTGTTTTTATAGGAAGCTGGTAATCTTTTGAAAGATAATTTACCCGAAGAGTTTCATAAATCTATATTAGAAATAGCAGACTATCTGATTGAGAGTTTTGGAAATTCTACTCGCATCGACTACGGTACCGGACACGAAATGTCATTTTGCATGTTTCTTTGTTGCTTGTTTAAAATCGGAGCTTTTAAAGAAGAAGATTGCGTTGCTGTAGTGAATAAAGTTTTCAACAGGTGAGCATTTTTGTTCTCAAGTTTTTCTTATTTTCTTTTTATCGTATTCATTTGGTATTTTTGGCCAGTTTAGATATATTGAATTAGTTCGTCGATTACAGACTACTTATCGAATGGAACCAGCTGGCAGTCACGGTGTGTGGAGTTTAGACGATTATCAATTTGTCCCGTTTATTTGGGGCAGCTCGCAATTTGTTGGTAAGTTGAGTGCATAGAAGAATATTGTATTTGTGAATAAGCTCTCAATGTTGATTATTAATCATCTATATTTTGTAGGACGACCTATTATCGAGCCTAAAATGTTTGTGCAAGAAGATGTGATAAAGAAATACACGTCCGAGTATATGTTCATAGGATGTATCAATTATATCACCACTGTTCGTAACACTCAATTTGGTCATCAAGATTGAACTTAGTTGAAATATTTATAATATTTTTTAATTTCTGTAATAGGTAAAATCGGGCCACTTTTCTGAGCATTCTAATCAACTATGGAATATAAGCGGTATATCAAGTTGGACTAAAGTCAACGAAGGACTTATTAAAATGTATCAAGGAGAAGTAAGCTAATATTTTCAAAAATACGTCGAGTAATTTCCGATGGAATAATTTACCATTTCTTTGTAGGTTTTGAATAAATTCCCAGTAGTTCAGCATGTATTGTTTGGCTCTCTAATACGATTCGTTCCGTTCAACAAAACTGCTCAATCTTCGAGTCAGAGCAGTTCAGATGCTTTCAAAAAACCAGTCGCTGGCGATGGTTAAAAAGTTTCGAGTAATTTTTATCTCATGTTTTTATTGCCCATGTAATTTATTTAAATTATGAACAAAGTTACGTCATTCATTATTATTGAATAAATTTCGATCTATGATCTGCTGAATTTTCGTTTTTGAGTCAAACTTGGCTCTTATTAGTGTGTAAAAATTGGATGAGATTTTTTTATTATTGTATGTTTTAGGATATCAGACAGAATGAAATAAGCAGGTGATTAAAACTCAACAGTCTGTTTTTTCTTTTTACTTTTATTCGTTGATTTTTTTTTTAAATCCAATTTTATTTGTATACGAAATGTATTTTCTAATTAAGTAATTCATGAAATTTTTCGTAGCACTCTAGCAACTGTGATTTTCCAAATATTTTACCAATCTGCAGAATGGAGCTTTTTAAATGACAATGAGTCCAATAAGCTAGAGGGCGATCTTGGTCCTGATCAACGATATTCATTTGTTGGCCTCATCTCTATTTCTTCAGTACTGAAACTGTACTTGAGTACAACCATAAAGAAAACCTACAAATTCAACATTAAATTCCCATTGTGAGTTCCTATACAAAAATCTACAGGAAAAGCTTACGTCACTGAATGATTTTCATCTTCAAACCAAAATGACATAATTTCACTTTTATTGGACATTTTATAGAACTGCCTATCCGATTTCTGCGCACAATTACTTCACCGATTCGCTAAACATCCCATTTACAAGCCGTATAATCGTAAAAGATCTGAATATTTTATTGTGATAAGCAACCTTGTCAACTAAAGCGCGATTTGTGTAAATATTTTGCGCAATTGTGATGAAAAAAACTTGGAGAATAGGGTTATCAATTTTAGAAATCATTTCCTGAGTACAAAATTGTGACATTATACACATCCTAAATGTCGGTAATAAAATGCACTACAGCTACATAACTAGGTACAGATTATCTTGAAACATTTACCGAACGGTTTTCCTACACACAGTACCTGAGTAGTACTTATCAAGAAATGCATTCGTAGGTGAATAAAAAAGGGGAGGATGTGCATCTGCACAAATGCAGTAAAACATTTCATAGTGTTACCTTCAAGCACTTGTCAAATGCATTATGTGTTTGGGAAATCGTAGGAGGAAGAAGATTATCATCAACGAATTCATATTTGGTAAGAAGTACGAAGAATGTGTAAAAATATAGGTTTATAAGCCTAATGTGGAATTTTGTAACACATCAACATCAAGAGTCAAGAGTCTAGATAAAAAATATCCATCTGTTTATGGAATGTTATAAATTTGTAAAATTCCTCATAAGTTCCATAATAGTTTCATAAAACGATCAAGATGAACTGATGAAGTAATCTTTGATCGGTGATAGGAATTCTGCCATCGTCGCGTCGTAACATTGTATTTAGTTTTTATTTAAAAAAAAAAATACAACTAATTTTATCTTTTACCCAAAAATTAACTTATAAAATATTCGTCATTTCTTACACATACAACCCTTTAATAATTTAAATTTTAATTCAATTCATTAGGAAAATTACGTGAATTTAGGAACTACTTTTCGTACACTTATTCCTCCCGTAAACAATAAACAACACCCCTCCACCCCACTTTACAGTAGTTAACCGCTTCCAGTCATCTAACAGGTACTTGTCTGGTGAATACGAAGCCGGGTCTGGACTCCATTTTCCAGTGTATTGGTGACTTTGTGTCTGACGGTTGTGTACTTCGTTTGTGAATAATTTTCGCGATTGTTTCAGTGTTATTTTATTTAATTACTGCATTTTTAAATTTTAAATAACGAATTTGAATATTGATTTGCGGAGTGATATGTTCGTTGGTCGTTGTGCGTGTTCTTGTGGTGTTTTTTAAACGAATGTTGTACTGTTGAAAAAATTCGAAATTCCATTTCAAAAGTTCGCTTCTGTTGTTCATGTAAGTAATTGGTTTTATTTTATTGATGCGTGCATTTAAACATGTGTATGGGATAATTGATATTATTTTACGATTCTTTGTAATCGTTTTGTTTTCCTCACTTGTTCGATGTTAAATCTACAAATGGTGGTTGAAGTAATTGAACTTCAAGTATGTTTTACGTGTTATTTTAATCTTCTTCATTGTTTTTTAAGTACCGGCTGGTGTTCGAATGCAAATTTATTCGTCGAAATTTTTGCATTATTGTACTTTCGTCAAATTTCCCTGTTCCCGCTTTTTTTAGTCGAAAATTTGCGAACTGATAAGTGTTTATTTTTTGCTTGAGCTTTGTTGGTAACGTGTTTTTGGTTTGTTTTGGTTTTCAGCCAATCAGAGTACGCCGGATTTTTGAATCCGTTTTCGTTATATTTTTATTTTTATTGCTCCAATTTTTGATTTGATATGGTGTTTTCGATCAAATATTCTGCTAATAACTTTTGAAGATATCTTCAATATGAATATTTTTGTCTTTGCTGGTTACTGAAGATAGTTTTTTTTGAAAAGTTTCGCTTTAGGTAAATAGCAGCTAATTTCACACCGGAAAGGTCGATGTTCACAACCAGCTAGTTCTTTTCGAATTTGTCGGTGAATTTGTTCTTTCGAAGAATGAATTAGAGAAACTACCAGCCAATTTGAAACTATTCCATTAAAAAATTTACATTCCGATTTTTCATTTTTTTACCTGTAAATTAACATAACACAGCGTATCGTATTCGACGTTCATATGTGAGGTAAAAATTACTCGATTCGAGGAAAATTATTTACTAACAAAATTTCTCTTATTCGACAAAAAAAAATTTGCACGGTTCCTGTGTATTGTTTCACGTACCTGGGTGTGTATTAGTAAATATGTAAGACAATTGTCAAATCACAGGTAGTGTTTTTCACGTTCAAGGATTTTCTCACGATTACATATAGAATATTAGTAAACTGGTACCCATACCCAGTACTTTTAAATGAATTGTATTACATGATTAAATTGAATTGAACCAACGAAACGATTATTTTTCGAGCTATAAAACAACCCGAAGGTTAATAATTTTTTGTAAAAATACCAGTTTTGGTCCACCCATGTCTCCAAGACAATTTTGTTTACGAGCGAAATAGGTTGGATTTTTTTTACATGGAAATTGTAATAAGGTTAAAGTTTTAACGAACGATGATCGCGGTAGATAAAAATCGACTCGTTTGCGCATCTCATTGAAGACACAAAAACAAGTTCGCTTGATTGGAATTTCTCATTTTAAATGAAAACTGCACGAGACCGTTATCGAGCACCAGTCTCAACTTTATGTACGAAACGTGCCCAGAAAAAGTTAATTTTACATTAAAAATATTTACACGGTTTGAGAATATTAATTTTATTTACCGGAAAGCTCGCACACCTACAATGATACTTTGTTTTCGAGCTTTGTAAAAGTGTACTGAAATAGCTACCTGATTTAATTTGTTTTCTCCGAAACCGTTATCGTTATTTTGTTTTCAAGTTGAATAGCATTAATTACTGATCTGTGAAAAATTTATTTCAATTTCCTCGCTGGTGGAAATCAACTTAGGTAAATGATCTAACTGACCCGAATTCATGCAGTTCGATTTGATAAAACGGTATGACCATTTGGGAGTCAGTATTCCGTAGCATTAATAAAATCATCGGAAAAACTACCTACCTGTTATAAGGTATAATATTGTAATTACTGGCGAAATACAGTATGTCTCAAAAGTCTGAATCAATGACAATTAAATTTTGATTCAATGAAGTTGATGGAGCAATTTTAACGGTACTTGGTTTTTAAAATTTCAGTTTTCAAAGGTTTCTTTGTCGAGTCAAAAGTGATACCCTCTTGAAATTATTTTAAAGTGATACCTAGACCTATACGTAAAACCGAATTTGACGTTTTAATGTCCATACAAAAACTTGGAAAAATAAATTCATTATTAATTTGACAATTGTTACAAAATATGAAATCTCACTGAAGGCTCTAAAATAGCTGGAATGCTGGAAATTGTGAATTTTGGTTATGAGAGGTTGATATTAGATTAGAACTTGCTATTAATAAATTTTTTTGGAATAAAGAGCTGAAATTTTAGTTGCGGGGCTCAGAAGTTTGCGCTTTATAAAAGTTTTATTCCTATTCAGATTAGAAGTGAACTTCGGATGTGGTTTTCTTGTGAGTATCGAATTGTAGGTAATTAAACATTTTACTCAAAATTTTACGAAAAATGTCTCTAAGAAGCATAATTTGAAACGAATCATTTTATTCCACTTCAGGAAGTCCACTAGAAATTAATGTAGTTTTGAGTATGTATGGGAACAATTTTGCAATTTTTTTCACATATGGAAAGTTTTGTCTAAACGTTAAAACGACGTGGTAAAAATTTCCACACGATCCAAAAAAATCAGTCCATCTTCAAAAAGATTTTGAAAAATTTTTTTAAATGATTTTTTCGAATGACTACCTAAAATGTGATGGATATAAATTTTTCATCATTATTCAATTTTTCAAGGGTTAAAAATATCACTTTTTCGTTTTTTAAAAATATTCTGTGAAAAATCATAAACAAAACTAGAAAAAAATCCCCTGAAATGATAGGTACTTGTATAACCTCCCCTCCACCCAGGTCGTTTTTTCAAAATGAAGAAAACTGTATTGTGCTTTGTGCATGTAAAAAGTGTGGAAAATCGATATTGATGATTTTTATGAGCTGAAATGTTCATGTAAACATAATTTCAGTGATTTTTTAAAAATTTCGATTGAATAATGAAAAAACGCGAAAAAAGAGATTAAGATGATAATAAAAATAAATTTTTCAATTTTTTTCTTGATTTTAAAAAAATTTTAGGTTCTGGTGGCGAAAGGTACACAATTATGGAGTCATCTAAACAAATGCTGAAAAAAATGAAAAATGGATCAAAATTCTGTTTAAAATTTCGAAAAAATCATTGGACTTACAACAACGTGAAAATATGTATTTTTTAGGTGCTCAGTGGAGAAAATATCACGAAAATTTGAGGCCGGATCGAAGAGGGTGGCGGGTGGCAAAGAGGGCAGTTTTCCTCTATATCAGCAAAGTTACAATTTTCAGTTGCAAAAATTAAGTTGAGAGGCAAACATTTTTAATTTTTGATGTTTTTAGGAAATTTTCGTTTTCTGTTGAAAATGTGAAAAATTGTGCGTGGAGTCAAAAAAAATTGAAAATCCGAAAAAGTTTTATTTTAGTCACAAATTTTTACTCCTTCCTTTGACAAACCAATTTCGGGGTTTCCCTGCGTCAATAGCTTTAGAAGTGCTGTGAAAGTAGTTTAGAATGTAATGAAACCTGTTCAAACATAATCAAAAAAATTACCAATAAACGATGTTAAATATGGTAAAAAAAATTTTAATGATAAAAAATTATCAAAACATCGTAAAAATCAACTGAATCGTGGCGAAAATCTTAATCGATATTTTAAAATTGATGCAAATATCACGAAACAATGCGTTGACAAATTTTACAATTTTATTCAAAAATTTTATGTCGAATAAATTAATTTGTTTTATCAAGATTTCAGCCATTCCCCCCCCTAATTTCAATTACTTTTACTGACAACACTTTTGATAATTTTTATGACTTTTCAATTTTGAATCAATGTTATATTTTCTTTTCGTTCACTTTTTGAAAATCGTTTTTAAAAATTTTTAAATGTTTTTTTTGTTTTTTTTTTAGAAAAAATTTCGATGATTTTTATGATCTTTTGGCCACTTTTATAATATTTTCATGAAATTCTATGAATATTTTCTAAAATTTATGCTTCATCCCTACTAACAACCGATTTTATATAGTCAGTCGTGAGTTTTCAATAAAATTTTAATTTTGCCATACTCTAAACAAATTCGGGATATAATTTTTTGAACTATTTTTACAATTTTTCAGATTCAGAACAATTTTTACTTACATTACCTATCGTCAGCATTTCAACGAATTTCAAGTAATATTCTGTTTTCATCCACGTGAAATTTTTTTAACAAATTTGATTTGACAGTTTCAACAATATTTTGTAATTTAGAAAGATAAATTGTTGTTGAAGCATCAATTCTGACGGTCATGGTTAATAACTGCATCATTCGAACTAATTAATTATCGAATTTTACATGGCATCTGTGTAGGTAAAAGTTGCATTAACCGAATCTGCATTTCGTGTCTGAGATAACCTTGGATAAAACACCGAAAAATCATAATCCACGCGAAAAAACCCTCGTAGATTATCCGTAGATCGCTAAAGACTTGGAAATGATTTATTATCAAAGACATTACGGTTATTTGAACGGAATTCCGTTCGGCGAGAAATGATTTCGAAGGTGCCGAGGGAAGTTGAAATAATTAGGTACGTTTGGTAGCATCCTAGCATCTCGACGAGAGAAAAAAATCGGAAATTAATGCTGTCACAGTCGTACCTTGTTCGGTAATTGCCGAGTTGAAAGGTTGAGGTTTTTGAAATTTTTCATAGTGCTAAATCACAGCATCCTGTGTCGGGTTAAATTAACAAAATTACTAGTTCATTTTGCTCGAACCAAGAAGATCGCGAGAAATCGGAAGTAAATTAGCATATAATTTTAGCCTGAACGTGAACCAAAACCAAAGTGTATAAATCATCGCCGACGTATCGTCGAATTCACTCAACTGCCTATCGTTAAATCGTAAACCTACCTATACATTTCAAATTCAAAGTTTGCAACGTCAACGTCATCTTATGCAGCGAAATACTCGATGACCATGTTTAATTAGTCGAGTTCTAATAGGCAGCTTCGTGATCCGCTCCAATTACAAAGCAACATACTTTTCGAAATTAAAACATTAACGTAGAGTGTTAATTGTTTATAAACCGAATTGATTTTTCGATATGGGCTGAACTTGCGATAGAAAGTACGACCGGTAGCCAATCCAATACAATCTCCCTTCAACGTTATTTCACCACCAACCAGTTGTTATCTCAGTGTTTTTAAATAAATTTACGAATTAATTTAATAGCTATTGAATAACGAAGAAAATAGTTTAAACTGGTTTAACCCAATGGTACTCGTCGGATAAATTTTAATTATGAATAAAATCCGTCGCCCTTTCACACGTGCGTAAATTCCAATCGTTTCCTGGTTCGGGTGTACTGGCGATGACATTTTATCATAGCTACTGTCTATTTTACGATCGCTATTAACCCATTCGACCGAAATGAACGTTTTTCTAGGTCATTAGAAATTATTCCCGGAATATCGAAGACTCGTTAGATGCAAAGCTGTAAAAATTTCGTGTAATCGAAAGTTATCGATGAGCGAAATTCGTGTCGTTGAACCAGGTGAATGAAAAGATAAGCTTTTTTGAATAAGGCTTTTAGAAAGGGTTCGAGTATTCTGAAATATCGTTTTACCTTGTCGAAGACAAATGAATCGACAACAGTGACTGAAAAAGTAACTCTGTATTGGATGATAAACATCAGATAACCACTGATAACTATTACTAGGTACATTGGATGAAAATGACTTGTCGAAGACGAATGGATCAACATAACTAAAAAAGCAACTACCCGCAACTACCTAATAGACATGTGATACTCATAACTGAAAATGAATGCTTAGCTGGAAAAGGGGCGTTAGTGAAAAAGTGTAGTTTTGAGAAAAACACGATTTTAGTTTTCTCTTTAGTATAACTATAGTATACTTTAACTAAACCGATTGAAACAAAACATATTTTTTTTTAAAATTGAAGTCCATTCTTTTCTCTTTCACGTCGTTCAAACCACAAGTTTCTATCTTGAACGATTCTCTCACAATATCAATTTTAAAAATAGCTTATTTACGCTCCTTTTCCAGAGATCGACTTTTTTTATCATTTTTTCCAGTTTTATTTACTTTTTAAGGCCCAAAACGTCAAAAATGTAATAAATACTTTGAAATAAACCATTTTTCAACATTCCAACAACCAAAAACTCACTTTTGAATATCCAAAACCTCAAAAATTCCAGGGTCTGAAATTAATCAGTATAATTGTGATAAGAGTATATTTTTTAGAGAATAGAGAAGTAAATCTCATAAGATTGCCTTTATTTAAGATTTTTAAACATGACATCGTAGTATTGTACTCGACGCCTTCAAAATACTCAAAACTTGACCGTTAACCCCGCATTACCGCTATATTTTGATAAGGTGATAAGAATTTGAGTTAGGAGTTGGCCAACATAAAATGATTTTTCTCAGCCAGATGGTCATATTTTTTCATGGGACCGGGTAGTACTGATGCATGAAGGTTCCCCAAATCCATTTTTGCATTCTCTGGAAAAAGGGCGTTAGCCGGACTAACGCCCTTTTTCCAGCTAAGCCTTCAAATGGTTTTCAGTCGATTTGAAGCCACCAGAAAATTTTAACATTTCTCAATTTAAAAAGAAAAAACAATAAAAATATTTTCATAAAGAAAAATATTGCTTTAAGACATCGTGCTTTAATTGGTCAAATACACGTTTGTACTCGTAATAGGTGCTTCAATTCATTTGAGCAACCTTTTATAATTTTTTTCTGACACCTGAAAAATTCCAAAAAAATTTTATTTTCTGAAGGCTCCAGAACATCTTGAATCCACTATCAATCAATACGAGAGGTCGAATATAGCGGATAGGTACCTATTTTAAATTTCAGCTTTTCAATTTAATTACGTAGATCAAGTTTTTTTGCACCTTTTCAGGGCCATTTATATCCCATAGCTCATTTGAAAAATTTATATTTTGCTGTACTTATCTACAAATTTTTTACCAAAATGTCAGATAATCAAATTATTAAAAATTTTAACAATTAGTAGTTTTTTTTTAAAAACGTCAGATATTCAAGTATGTTTTTTTCTCTATTTTAAATTATTTTTGAAATTTCTTGCAAGGGAGGTAACTCAACTCAAAGTAAAATTTTGAGCACAAACAAAAATGAACCAGGAGTACATGATAACAGAACCCCATATCCAAAATTTCAGATGTTGAAGTTCATTTCTCGAATTTTGACGAATTTTTGAAATTTCAAAATTACATAATTAAATTATGCATCTCGCAGCCCTACATAATATGAAAATTTGATCTATTCAACGAAAAAAATCAGAAATTCAGTACTCCCTAAATTTGAATTAGTCAAAATTGACTTATTTAAATAGACAAAATTGAGTCACTGTTGAAATCAGTGAATTTTCTTTGTTGAATCAATAACAATTTCAATCAGTTAATTTTTATTTTCACTGATTCAATAATGAAAATCCACTGATTGAATCAGTAAATTTTGATTAATTGCAATCAGTCAATTTACTTTTACTGATTCAATAATGAAAATTCACTAATTGAATCGGTAATTTTTCACTGATTGGCAGTAAAGTGTCACTGATTACTAGTGACCTAATTTTGCCTATTTCATCAGTTAATTTTGGCATCTTTGACTGATTCAAATTTAGAGAGTATGTACCTACCTAGTACCTACCTATCCTATTTTTGACCTCCTGAATCGATTGAAAGCGGTTTCAAGACATTTAGCTTCCAGAAAATTTTGGATAAAAATGGTTCATATCTTCAGCATTTATAATCACACCGATTATTGGTGACATACTTATTTGATTGATAAAAGCTGAATCTTTTAAAATTCGCAACCTTGAATTCAAATTCATACTTTTTGGCTGACAATTTTCCAAGAAAAAAATTAATTTTCTGCCAAAAAACATGAATTTAAACTCAGAGTAGCGAATTAATAAAATTCTGCTTTGCTGCCTAAATCTGAATCAGTCAAAAATGCCAAAATTGACTGATGAAATAGTCTAGATCATGTCACTGATTATCAGTCAAATTCCACTGATTCCCCAGTTAATCAGTGACATCCTACTGCCAATCGGTGAAAAATTACCGATTCAATTAGTGAATTTTCATTATTGAATCGGTAAAAATTATTTGACTGATTGAATCAGTAAATCTTTTTACTGATTTTACAGTGACATGATTGCGTCGATTTAAATCAGTCAATTTGACTGATTCAAATTTAGAGAGTGATCAATAAATAGGCCACCAAAATTGATTATCCGTGATTATAGCTCCTGAAGTTCATATGAACTACTTTTATGGAATTTTCTCCAGTGCTGATATGAAGAATTCTAAAATTTTCTGGAGACTATGAAACGTCTTGAAACATAGAGTATATACCAAATTTCGGTTTTTTTCGTTTAACCGATTAAATTTTCATATTTTGCGGGGTGATGAGGTACCTAGGTAATTTTGAAATCTCAAAAATTGACCAAAATTCAAGAAATGACCTTCAGTACTTGAAATTTTGGACATGTTTTTTTGTATGAAGTAAGTACTTTGTACTTTGAGTTGGGATACCTACCTTGTAAGAAAATTTCACGAATTGAAACTTATTGGTATTCGACCATTCGTCATGTCGGTAACTTTTCAACATTTCAACATCTGATAACAAAATCAGTACCAATTTCCCT
Source organism: Pseudococcus viburni (assembly GCA_033439095.1). NCBI lineage: Eukaryota > Metazoa > Arthropoda > Insecta > Hemiptera > Pseudococcidae > Pseudococcus > Pseudococcus viburni. The sequence continues at coordinate 105,583 of JAVBJF010000616.1, read as the reverse complement.
CCATCGCCGCAAAAGATTGAATTATTTGTTGATAAAACACCATACGTAGCTATAGGTATCTAGCTAGCTAAATTTAAAAAAAAATTGATTTGCGTTTGGTTTTCTTGGTCCATCACCCCGTGAATAAGCTTGCTAAATTTGAACACATTTTATTCAATAGTTATGTTATAGGAAATCTGAGAAAATTTTGATAAGAATTACCAGTGGAGAGAGGATAAGGTTGAGATGAAAATGAGGAGAAGTAAGTACTTGAATTTTTCCCAAGTTCTACCGAGCAGAAATATTGACCACGAATTTGTACTGGTTGATTTTATTTCGCCCTTTGGATTTTTCCAGGTACTAGGAGTCAGCCAGAAAGTTGATTCCCGACTCCGGCTTGACTCCCAGAGTCAAGGGAGAAAGTTGACTCCTGACTCCGGCTTGACTTCGGAGTCAAGGGAGAAAGTTGACTCCTGACTCCAGCTTGACTCTGGAGTCAAGTGAGAATGTTGACTTCTGACTCCGCCTTGACTCCGGAGTCGAACTCAAACCTTGACTCCTGACTCCACGTTGACTCCGGAGTCAATCTAAGACCTTGACTCCTGAAAAAAAATTCAAATGACAAAAACCAAACGTGTTTTTCCCTAAGTCGAAGTCACGGATTCTAAATTTTGGGTTCATTTCATCCTAAAATTTACACAAGTGTGAAGTGTCCCCTTAAATTTCAGCATATTTTCACCCTTTTGGAGTCTGAAAATAATTTTTTTTCAGAAAAAATTCCACATATTCATCAATTGAACACAGACCATTAGGTAAAATTTGAGAAAATGGAAAAAATCGTAATTTGTAAGAAAATATTGCTCGGAGAAAATAAAAACGTACCTAACTGCGGAGTATAATACCAATTTATTTTTGACGAATTTTTGAAGATTAAAAATTGATGTTTTTCAATAAAAATAAGATTTTATTTTTAAAAAAGTACTTTATCGCCATACTTGATGAAAATTTGGCCCAACAATCGAATTATCAACAGGATATCAACCTCTCAAATCCAAATTTGACATTTTCAGCCATTCAAGAGCCCCAAACGCAATTTTGATTTTCTCCAGTATTTTTAAATTAGGTCCTCAAAAAAGCACCTATACCTAATTACCTATACCCATAATATGAATTAAAACAGCTAAAAATCGTGAAAAATCGAGTTCTCACCAACTTCACAAGAAACTATTTTTTGTCTGATTTTCATTTCCAGGTGGACAAATCGAAGTGCGAGTGTGTATTTTTGAATTTTGAGTATAGCCGAAGTCAAATCGCCAAGCTAGTGAACCTAATTCATTCTTCCAATATTGACTATCTGAAATAAAATTTAACTATTCATATAGCCATTCTGGAGCCTGCGAGCTTCCAACCCATTATTTCGATTTTTTTTTCCAATTCAATAAATAGGTGATCAAAAATACTTTCTAAATCTGAATCAGTCAAAAATGCCAAAATTGACTGATAAAATAGACAAAATAAAGTCACTGATAATCAGTCAAATTCCACTGATTCCCCTGTTAATCAGTGACATTTTACTGCCAATCAGTGAAAAATGACCGATTCAATCAGTGAATTTTCATCATTGAATCAGTAAAAATTAATTGACTGATTGCATTTCAGTCAAAATTTACTGATTCAATCAGCGAATTTTCATTGTTGAATCAGTAAAAATTTAATTGCCTGATTCAATCAGTAATTAATTCCTGATTCAATCAGTGAATTTTTATTTTTACTGATTCAATACCTAATGAAAATTTACAATTTGAATGAAACTTAGAGAGTTACCTCGGAGTTATGCTCCCTAACACTAGCTTCATTTGAGTTATGTAACTTTGTCGGGTAAGAGAATCTTCTTCATCCAAATGTAACCTGCCACGCGATAATTCCTTTTCGAAATCACTGATTCGTCGATGTGTTCGGTTAAAAAAATCCTTTCTTGCTCGCGCAAGTTTTTCTTCGAAATCAGTTCGTAAACGAACGACTTTTTCATCGAAATCATCTCTTAAACGGTTCATTTTTTCTTCGAAATCATCTCTTAAACGGTTTACTTTTTCTTCAGAATCTGATTGGTCCCATTTCATTTTTGTTTCAAAATCTCTTCGATCCTCGGCGATTTTCGATCGTTTATGCTCGTATACTTCCCTTGCAGCTTTAAATTTTTGCTTCAATCTTCGTCTTTTGCTTTTGCAAAACGATTTAAATTCTTGCGAATTAAAAGCGGTTGTTAAGTCCTGAAAAACGACAAGTTACTGATTAAAAGTAGTACAACAAACTTAATTTATTAGCTGCGTTTTTCGTAGTTACTTCAGTTATCAGCGATATCGCCGCTGATGTTGACGGATGGCTTATAATTTCGGATAAATTAACGGCATTTCCGGTATCTTGAGATCCGCCGCCGTCGTTTGCTTGATCATCGGCGCCGCCGTCGTTTGCTTGATCATCGGCGGCGCCGTCGTTTGCTCGATCATCACCGCCGCCGTCGTTTGCTTGAGCATCACCGCCACCGTCGTTTGCTTGAGCATCGCCGCCACCGTCGTTTGCTTGAGCATCGCCGCCGTCGTTTGCTTGAGCATCGCCGCCGTCGTTTGCTTGAGCATCGCCGCCGCCGTCGTTTCCTTGAGCATCACCGCCGGCTTCCGGTTGAGGGTGGATACGATTTCTCGTTACGAATTTCCGCCACAATTCTTGAATAAATCTCGATAATGGCGCGAAAATATAGTCAACAATTGCTTTCAATACTTTGTCCACAACGAGATCGAATATAGCCGCGAAAATTCCCACTATAATCGTCCAAAAACTCATTTTAAAAAATTGTACTAATAATGAGCAAATTTTACACAATAAATAAAAGATATTACTCTAAAAGCTTTCTCAAATAATTACAGAAATTTAAGATTTTGATAAAAGAAAACAACTGGTTGCGCACTGCGGCTGCGCAGATAAAGATAAACACGCTATTCAGAGCTGCCAACCAAAATTCCGAAATTTCTTTAAACCACTAAAATTCTCTTGGTCAAAAATTCAAAATCAGAGTTGCGGAAACAAAACTGTCGGAAACGCCTAATTTTAAAGATCGGGAATAATTAATAAGACACGGAAATGGAAACATATGTATGATTTTATTTAGAAAAATCGAAAACAAGAAAGGAACCAATTTTTTTCATCAATTTTTAGATTCAGCCAGTGTTGTAATTTGTTCCAGCCATTTTTTCATTTTTCTACATTTTTTAAATTTACCCAAAGGTTGAAATATTCAGATGATTTTTGAATAACTTTTGAAGAACTGAAAACGTGAAATTCGTAAGCGTAGCCTAAACAACTTAAATTTCCCAATGTCCAATTTTTAATGGAAACATTGATCGAATTCTTAGATCCGCCATTGTAAATTTCTTCAATTTTTTTAAAAAAGCTTGTTCTATCTTTATAAGTATGTACCTACTTGAAAATCTGGTGAAAGAGTAATTGTTTAAAGCTTAATTTAAAAAACACCGAAAATTCTTTGGAAATTGTACTTAATGCTAAATAAATGCCTCGAAATTAAAGAGTAACTAAATTAAAGAGTACGTATTCCCAACTTGATTGCAGGTCAAAATTTGACACGGGTAGCTAGGTACATAAAATTACCCGTTGAAAAACTCTTGATCGCAGTTTGAATATTACGTACCTAGTAGATATAACTTACGAAGTATGGACCTTTTTCAAAAACTTTTTCTTCATTCATGCTCGCCAAAAAATTCAAAATAAGGTGAACGAGAATGGGGGTTTGAATATTATTAGGCATAGGTAGGTAGTTCAAAATTTCTTTTAGGTGAGATGATAATTGCGTATGTATTTTTGAAACACAAAATTTTTGAGTTCCTAATCACAAAATTACTATAATTTTTAATTAGAAAATGTATCAAATTATTATTTTATTATAAAGATTTTTGAAGTTTTCGTATAAAATATCTCTTACTTTCTCCGTTGAAAAATTCTTAATTTTTCCTTAAAAAATTCATCAAATTTTCAATAAAATAATATTTTTATATTTAAAAAATGTCACCGGTTTTCATTTAGAAATTTTTAAATTGAGACTTGAATTTTCGCTTGAAAAAAATATAAAATTTTCAATAAAAAATTTCTGCAATTTTCTATTAAAAAATTGAATATCTATTATGAAATTATTTTTGACATTTTTAATGACGATTTTTACATTTACCTATAGATAGGTATCTACTCTTGAACGATTTTTCAGTTTTTTTTTTGTTTAAAAATATTCTTATCGTACCTACCTATTTGTAGAAAAATGTTCAAAATTTTAATGAAATGCTACAGATTTTTTTTTTTTATAGCATCGGTTTTTGATTGTTTAAAATTCTCGTAATTTTCAATTTTTATGTACTGAATAGGTAATTGAACTTTTTATGAAAAAATGTATCAACATATTCATTGAAGAAATTTTCTAAAAAATTCATGAGAATGTGAATTGTGAAACATGAAAAATTTTAATTCTGATGAATGCCAGCGATTGCACCTGAAGGCACCCAAGCACAAAAAGGAGAGTTACATTTTAAGAATAATCTTATGAACGACAAAGCTTTTCTATAATAATCATACTTTCTAAATAAAAATCATGGTGCATATCTTTACATTAATATCTCGACAAGGAGATTTCTTGCCATGCTCCTAAATCGAGATTGCAAAAAATTTCACAAACCGAGTAAGGAGGAAATTATCAAGAAATGATGTCATTGCCTCTAAAAGTTTTACTTCAGTTTTTTTGCGCAAGGGAAAACGTTGATTATAATACACACCTAGGTACATCTCTCAGACCACAGACACCATCTCTTATATATGTATAGCAGAGGGAAGGAACTTTGTGGAACCTAATGATCAAACAATCTAACATGCTAAAAAGATAAACTACATTCGAGTTCTATAAAATTGGACATTATAGCTACCTACTAAATTTTTTTGCCAAAAAAGAAGAAGAATAACATATTTTATACTAAGTAGTGCCTTGTGAAGAGTAACAGTTGCTACAGAACCGAAAATAACACTCGATTAAAAGAAATAAAATGAAATAAGAACTATCTATCGTATTTCTAACTTTCAAATACCTAAGTAAAGAATTACTACATATCTAAACCTATCGTGTTTGGATGAGAAATTTCTAATGCTACGAAAGTAGGTAGGTATGTAAAAAAAAATGAGGGTACTCACCTGTAGTCTTTTTTCCATAATTTTTTTCGAATTTTAGTATTTTATATGATAAGTCATTTTCGAATGAATGATCAAACTTTTGATTAAAACGAGTAATTTTCATACCTTCGTGAAACGGTCTTAAAAAGTTGATCCGTCTTTAGCTCACAACAGAACACGTTGTGCGTTGCTATGACGAAAATATTGTAAATACCAAGGGCTATCCCTTGGCCGTTTCGCGGCCCAACATTTCGTATAAGCTACCATATGGCTACCATAGATAACTACCTATACCAAATTTATGGAAAGAAGCATCTATACATAGAGGAATCAAATCAACTGCAAAAAGTTGAAAATTGAAACTAGATTCCCAATTGCCAGCTATCTGTTACTTTTTTGTATTTTTCCTCGCATGAGGAGATTTTTTTTAAATAAAAAAATACAAACTAATTCTTATTCAATGAAACATTCGTATAATTCATCTATATAAACTCGCAATAAAATTTTGAGTTCATATTTACGTCCCTTAAATTCCACAAAAAAAATCGCACACCTTACCTATAAAATATGAGGAAAAAAACATAGGTAACAAATCGTATTTTCACATTATCTAATGCCAATAGCAACCCGATCCTAGTTCTAAAAAATAATATATTATCCTTGTTCGTTCGTAATGCTAGCACAGCATTGTTTGTCGTTGGGGTAAATTAAGGAAATTACTAGTTCATCTTGATCGAACGAAGAAGATAGCGAGAAATCTAAAGTAAATCAGCAAATAATTTTAACCTGAATGTCAACTAAAACCGAAATGTATGAATCATCGCTGACGTATTGTCGAATTCGCTCAGCTGCCTATCGTTAACTCGTAGACATATCTAAACCCTTTCAAATTCAAAGTTTACAACGTCAACGTCGTCTTATGTAGAAAAATACCCGTTGACCATGTTTAATTACTACCTATTCAATCGAATTCCAATAGGCAGCTTTGTGATCTGCTCCATTACAAAGCAACTTACTTTTTGAAATAAAACTATTAACCTGGATTGTTAATTTTTTATAAATCGAATTGATTTTTCAATGTAGGTACTAAGGTCCTTTGGGCTGAATTTGCGATGAAAAGTACGACCGGTTGACTTGTAGCCAATGAAAATCGTTCAACTGGTTGAATAAATTTCAATTATGAACAAAATTCGTAGCCTTTTATACGTGTGTAGGTAAATTCCAGTCGTAGCTTGGTTCGGGTATACTGGTGATAACATTCATCACAGCCACTGTCTGGGTTATGATAGTTTTTCCACACATACTAATTATTCCTAGAATATCGAAGAGTCGTTAGATGCGAAGCTGTAAAAATTTCGTGTAATCGAAAGTCATCGATGGGCGAAACTCATGTCCTTAACCCAAGAGAATAGCTATTCTAATCCAAAGCATCGCTTTACCATGTCGAACACAAATGGATCAATAACAGCAATTTGACAAGTAACTGTATTGGATAATAAACATGTGATACTTAATTCTAAAAATCCAAAATGTTCCAACACCGATAACTATTACTACATTGAATGAACAAATGCTACTAACTAATCAAAACCGCTGCAAAAACGAAAATAATTCTACGAATAACGAAATCTAGATAGTAAATTCAAAATTCACCGACAATAGGAAATTAGAAAACCGAATTCATAAGAATACTTGTCTGATTAAATTTATAGTTCAAAAAATCAATAAAAAAAATAGAAAAATCTTACAACGTAGAAATTAGAATAAAAAATATCTTCGAACGTAATACTAACACTGATGATAGAAAAATAATAACGATAAGAAAATATAATGAACAACTCGACGCGTCAAGAGAGCTAACAAACCTAGTTGGTGAAAATCGGTACAGAAATCGGCGGAGCTTCAAATTCGATTAAAAGCTATCAACTCACACGTTGACAGAGCTAACAAACCTCGTTGGTGAAATTCGGTACAGAAATCGATCGAGCTTTTGAATTCGGTTGATAGGTATCATCTTACGCGGAGTTCTTTTGTTCCCTAATAACCTCCCCAGTTATTGTAACGAACTACATCACCACCACCACGATTCGGTCCATTGTATGAGGATTTCTGGATATTGGAATGATAATCGCGATTTGATTCAACGTAACGTTCGTTTCCAGGACCTTTGTACGTCGTGGTGGTATACTGAGTATGAGTACTATGTTTGGACGGACCGGCGATAGCGCGGCCGGAAGAGTTCGATTTTGCGTTGTACGATTGTTGTTGAGTGGCGGTGGTTATGGTTTTTTCTGAAACCGAACGACCATCATTGTAGACTTTGGTGGTGGTGCGAGAATGCTTCAATGTGTAACTATCTTGCACGTGGCTGCTTACAACCTGCGAACAATTGAATAAATTTATCAGAAGGCGAATTTGGAACAAAGAGCCGGAATTGGTATAAGAGTGACTAAATCATGCTTAAGAGTAGTACAGCTAACGTTACGAATAAGTCAAAGGCACGTCTCAACTTTACCACCATGTTATTACCTCGTGAGATTGATCAACCTAAAACGTATTTTATTCTCACTTTTACACTCACTCGATCGGAATCGAACGTAAATCGTTCAATTTGAACATTAAATCATACGTGCGGATTGTATATTACAAATTTGTACACATGGTTTGCAAACTGAATATATCGTAATCGTAATCGAGTAGTACTTACTTTTCCATTTCCGCCGCTGCTGACCAAAGACATGTTGTTATTCTTCCTGGACATCTTTGTGGTCTTCTTGAAACGAATTTCAATATAAATTATAAATTTATTCACGGTTCTCGAGCACTATTAGGCAAGTTTAAAATTTCTAGAACGAGAGCAAACAATCAAAAAATAACTGGCGAAGGCGAATGGGGAATCAAAAATGGCTTCGATGACGAACGAGAAATATGATGTGATTGTTGTGAACAAAGAATTTCAGTCCGGACCGCGCGAATCATTTCAGTCGTTCAGCGTTCAACTCTTTTTTACGTCTTATCACCATCTGAAAGAGGGAAACTGGAGAGTGATGAAATAAACAATTTCTAATTTCGTTGTCGGTTGTATTCTAAACGGTCAAATTTGCACATGATTATGAATAATATTCAATAATTTGAGCAAATTCGACCGTTTAAATTACAACCGACAACGAAATTCAAAATTGTTTATTTCATCACTCTCCAGTTTCCCTCTTTCAGCTGGTGATAAGACGTAAAAAAGAGTTGAACGCTGAACGACTGAAATGATTCGCGCGGTCCGGATGGTTTTGTTTGTGTAACTGGACAAGGTACGAGGTCACATGCGCAGTAACTCAGCGCGCATCAGTGCTGCCATAACATTTTATTATTTTTGGCTTCGCATACAGGTGTCATTGTAATATCACATTGCCTCGAGCATCGTTTGTTTACTTGAGTGATTTAAGATTTTAATTTTTTTTTACGTGAAAAAAATATTCTTTTTTTCTAAAAAAGACATTGCCAAAGCTGTCAACATGCGTACGATTGGTTCGGGATTCAATTTTTGGAAAGAGCATGTCCTAAGACCCTCTTAGCCAAAATTTTAGTTTCCTAAATTGATATTTCTAGTTTTGGCGAATTTTTGAAAATTAAAAATTGAAGTTTCTTGGCAAAAATATGATTTTTTTGAAGAAAAAGTACTTTTTTTTTACCAAACTTAGTGAAAGTTTGACCTCAACCATTAATACTATCAACCAAAAATCGACTTTTCGAATCCAAATTTGACATTTTCAGTCATTCTGGAGTCCCCACTCCCCAGCTTCGTTTTGATTTTCTCCAGTATTTTTAAATATCTCCAAATAACATAAGGCACCCATAATTTGGATTTGATCAGCTAAAAATCAAGTTTTCACTTCCTCTCGACTAACTTACTTATCAAGACACTTCCTTTATCGCGATTTTCTAAACGGAAACTTCAAGTGCGTATTTATTTTTGAATTTTGACCAATGACATGTTATTATTAAAATAAAAAATTTCGAAATAATTGAATACAGTCAAAGTCGAATCGCCGAGTCAGGGAACGAAGTAACTGTCAGTGAACTATATTCATTCATCTAATATTGACTCTTCGCAATCAAATTCGACTATTCATATTCATTCTGAAGCCTGAAACTGTAACCAATTATTAAGTATGTCGAATTTTTTCCAATTTAATAAATAGCTGATCAAAAATACGCCAAGAGGAATTTTAGAAATTGAGCCAAAGGTGGATTTTTTCATAAAACTAGTTGAAAAGAGGCAAGAACTCGATTTTTAGCTGCCCATGTTAATTTGGGAATCTTCTGGAGAAATTTGAAAGTACTGGAAAAAATCAAAACTGAGCCGGAGGCTTGAGAATTGTTGAAAATGGATGATCAAATTTGGATTCGAAAAGTTGATATTTTGAGAGGTATCTTAGTTTTCTAAAGTTTGGTAAAAATACTTTTTTGAAGAAGTATCGCGGTTTTTTTGACAAAATTTATTTTTAAACTTCAAAAATTCCCCAAAATCTAGTATCAACTTGGAAGGATAAAATTTTAACGACTCCCTCCCCTCGATGTAGGGTAGAATATGATTTTCCCAAAGAAGTGGTGTCTTCTTGTTCGTCGACGTTTGATTGATGGTTTGGGATTGGAACCCTAATTCTTAAAGTTAAGTGAAAGGTACCGTTTGTCGAAAATTTTATATTTTTGCTAAAAATCCCACAAACAGATTTTTTAATTTTCAATCATCAAAAATAATGGGTAGCTGAAATTTTGGCCACAGGGATTCTGGGACATGTTCTTTCCAAAAATTGATGTAGGTACTGTCTGTTCCAATCGGAAAATATTTTAACGCGTTCCCTCGTAGAAAAAAAGTCGACTTACCAACGATTGATCATTTTGATTTATGACTTATTCCATTTTGATTTATAAGTATTACTGTAAAATATAAATTTTACTTCATTAGAAAATCAACTAATTGCAAATTTTTTTTTTTTTTTTTTGTTTCAGGTGAGTACATTTCAATCTTTTCACATTTCCACTCTCAAGAATTGAGACTATTGAAAAATGAAAATGAGTAAGCAAGTATGAATGTTCATAGTATTTTTATGCAAATTGAAAGGTAATTTTTTACCTCTATGTTCTATTCAGATTTTCTTCACAGTCATTCGAAAATTTCCCGTAAGGATTGTTTACAAAATTTTGAATTTTTCGATAATTTTGAAACATCGTATCAGTTTACGTTCAAAAAATCACAAAATGTTTTGAAAGCAAATTCAGATCACTAAGAAATAAGTTTTATAAAAATTTTTTCATTTCAAATCCAGGTAATACCTAAATATTAACTTACAACATTCGTAAAGAAAACTTGACTTATTTCTAGAAAAACTAAATAATTATAGATTTTTTAAGTACTTTTATCAAATATTAAATCTAATAAAATATAGGTCTCTATAAATTTCAAGATGACTACCAACTACTTCACATTTTTTGAACAGATGTACACTCGACAGGCTATACCGAAACATGAACAGATGAAAATAAAGTAAATTACATTCATTAAGGGAGAAAAAAAGGGAAAAATACGTAGCAGTCGATTTCAAAATTAAAACAAAAATCACCCCTAAACATATAACAAAAAAATAGAAGAATACAGCCGCTTAAAATCTACATAAAAACGTTTGGCGAAGATCAACGAACTTATAAACATTAATCAGAGTAGTCGCCGCCTGATTCGTAAGAGTTATAGTCTGATCCGTAAGAGTTATAATCTGATTCGTAAGAGTTATGATCTAATTCATAGGAATTATGATCGGATTCGTTTCCGGAATTATGGACGGGTCCATTGGAATCATTGTCCGAATCATAGGAACTGTGGACTGATTCATTCGAAGCATTGTCCGAACCGTAAGAATTGTCTGAATGGTAGCTGTTATCGTTTGAGTCTTGAGAATCGCCGCTTTCGTAGCCATCGTTCGGATTGCTACCATACGAAGACGATTTAAAAGTACGACCTGGGTTGTGCGAGCTATTTTGAATCGACGAAGAAAATTTACTGGGTACCAGTCCATGCTTTCCTGAGCTTGAAGGTAGCACTGGATCGAATTCACCGGTTCCGAACGGCGAGTATACCGGATAGGAGGTTTCGTACGTTTCTACTACCTTATCCTGAACAGTATGTCGTTGCTTATTCGGGTCCGTGTAGGTCGATGTTGTTGTACGAGTATATTTCGTTTTGTATACGTCTTTGGGGTTCTGCAAAGAAAATCGAATTTCATCAGAGTGATAATAGTTTTTAAATCTACTTTTGAATACCTTTTCCCAATATAGTAGCTTAAATTTTTCTGTTTGATGGAGAACAACACAAGGGTGGCTTTAATTTAAAATAGTTTATTCACAAATCATCAGTTTCTAGATGAAAATAGTGGTTTCAAAAATGTGGAAGTTCTGTTCAACTTGATAAAAGAATATTCCTCTAACTGTCAGCTGAACGTCACATTTTTAAATTTTTCGAAAAAATGAATTATAAAATTCAATGATTTTGAGCACATGATTATTTAAATTGACCAAAAAATCGATATTCGTGAAATGAACTGAATGAAAATGGACTGAACGCAAATTAACAGACGCCATTCACGGGTTGATGCCATTTGTGACATAGAACACGAAATGACAATAATTGAAAATTGAGTATGGTTACATTAGGCACCTACTTACTTTGGCAACTGTGGACTTTGAATTAGGATTCATCGTGAAAAAATGGTCAATGGTGGAAATCGGAATGAAAATAAACGAACAATGAAAAATGAACAAACTAGAATATTTCAATGCACTCTACATCTACGCTGTAGCTTGTTTTAGTACTCGCTACTCGGCTTCTCTATTTCTAATCACAACATCGACTGCTGCTACTAGGACTGGCCATGTGGCCAACTGGCGATAAGAGGAAAAGGGGAAAAGACAAAAGAAAGGCAGTCGAAGTTCGAACAACACATACTTACAAGTACATAGAGACAGACACAGACACATTCCACAATTTCATTGATCTAAATTGATTCCAGTCAAATCTTCAACCGAACCGTCTACCCGTTTCCTACCCCTCATAGTTTTAACTCCCATGAACTGGGTTTGTCCCGACGCATTCATTCGGTATTCGCAACAAATTAACTTTTGCGTCACGTTGGTTGTTCTCTGATCTCTGTTGTACTTCGACTTCGATTATTTAATTTGTTCATGATACGTATGAGATCAACCAAAGTGGTATCCACTTTGAGATCAGCGTCGGCGTCGGCTTGTAAGAGGTTCCGGTTCCGGAAACGGCGGTATTCGCACACCGGCACATGCGGCAGATCAGAGCTGGAGCTGGAACCATTCTGTCAAGATATACATTTTTAAAAAAAATCCTTTTTAAAATCGTTTCTTTAAAGAAAACCATCAAGACATTATGTTATGTCAAAAAAATATATTTAAATTTATCAAAATCAGGGAAAGTTCTTTTCACCCCCCCCCCCCCCAGGCTACTTTGATATTTTTCTAGTCGTTTTTTAAAAGAATGATTAAAAACTTTTTAATTAGTGCTTTTGGAGGGTGCAAGAAAAAACCAGACAAGTAAAAAAAAAATGCAAATCAACGGATGCTACTGATGCCATTCATTGCATAGAACGTAGAATAAAACAAAATTAGAGTATTATTCAACATTGCTTACTTTGACAACTGTGGATTTCGAAGACGAATTCATCACGAGAAAAATTACCAATGCTGTATGACTGGAAAACTGAAAAAAATTCTAAAACCAACGAAATGAATAAATCTACGTTGACAAACGATCAAGGAGACAATCCAAGTTTATATATACTTCATCTATGAGTAAACTACACAAAAAATTCCGCAATTGCTATTCAAATATACTGGAGCATTGAACTCATCCAAACATCGGAAGGGGAAGGCCACGTATTGTTCGGTTTGTTACTTTTTTAGCAAAAAAAATGCCACAAACAGATTTTTACTTATTTTACATTAATTTTGACTATTTATCAGACAAAAGACTAGAAAATCCATGTTGGGACCGTATCTATTTACCTTGGTTGGGATTGCAATTACTGGGGTCGATCAAAAATTTTTCAGTCTTACATCAAATTAAATTTTATTTATATCAGACATAAAAATAAAAAAACTTGGAAAAAATTTTTATGCAAATTTAAAAAAAAAATTGTACCATTTTTGCGAATTAAGAAGAATGGAAAATCTTTTTCGTTTTATTTTATTTATTTTTTTTTAGAAAAAAACATGAAGAGAAGAAGAGGCAATCTATTTTGTTACTGAATTGGAATTTTACCCGGGGTGCATGATTGATACAAAAATAAACAAGAGAAAATTTACAATTTTTGACGCAAATTCATACGATTTTGGAACCCACACCAGATCGTGGCCTTTGACTTTGTATAAAAGAATGATTTTTCAAGAAATTTTTAGCTTCTAAAATCTACAAAATTATTTAAAAAAATTTTATTGAGAAAATCTAGAATTTTTGTTATAAATTCATGTACTTACCTAGATATAAATTAATTTTAAATAGAATTTTTTAAAATTATTAAAAATATGCAAAATAATTCAAAAATTCACAAAGTATTCAATAGAGCGCATTAAAGAAAACTGCACATTTTCGTATCTCTGCACGTTGGTAAAATAAATTTGGGTTTCAAAATTTGTAGATCCACGAATTTTCAAACTCGACAAACAACCCAATCATACTTCGTTTAAAAAAATAATTACGTACTTATATAATAAATTATCACACTTCGGAATTTTAAAAAAAATCAGTAGGTGTAAAATTTATCTGCTAATAAAAAATAAAAAACTCGAGCTACCTTGAAAAAACTTACTATGTACCTATATCTGAAATTATAGTTCTACGAATAATTCGAGGGATTTTAATCCTAAATTTCGATTTCGACTCACACGAGAAACGATTTTCTTATAAAATACAAACTAATTCTTACTCAATGAAATGTTCGTATAATTCATTTATGAACTCATGATAACACTTCGAGCTCATATTTACGCCCATTAAATCCCACAGGAAGAAATCACCTATCTGTAAATTATGAGAAAAAAACAATTAATCATTGCATTCGAAAAATAGCTTAAAAATGAAACTTCTGTAAAAGCATCGCTCACTTGAGTTTTCTTAGCAAGTTCTTTTACTCGAAATTTTTCATCTAACATGTAATGCTTTTTCAATTCACGTTCGCGAAGAGCTGGTGAAAAAAAGATTACCACGTTGTACATGATGGGTATAAGCGAAACGCTGGCCAAAAAGAGTAACCAAAACCTGTGAAACAAATTTCAATTACAGCTGTGATGTAGGTAACAATAACAAAACGTTACAAAATCAAATTTTTACACGTACCATAAAAATATATAAATTTTCTCATTGAGGTTATTCAAAGCAAGGATGCACATGAAATCGTAATTTTGAATACTACCGCTGGGACCATAGTCGTGAAAATCGCATTTCGTTACTCGAGGGAAAATTTTGATCATCGGATCTGTTCTGTTTTCTTGAGGCATATCGGTGTAATTTAAAACGTCGAGACCATATCTCATAAATGTTCCGCCCAGGAATGCATCGATCATATATATATTTACAATCTGGAATATGGAAAATGAAAAATTATTAAAAATTTGCCAATATCGACGAATAACATTCAACTAGTACATACCACATTGATGAAGTTGAGGATTTCGCAAAAGTAATACACTAATGCGAATATATTGTGGGTGTGGAGGGAATCGGCGGCATATTTCGCCAAAGTCTTCAATCTGTTTTGATGTTGTTTTGTTATTTCTATCACCGGACCTCTAATTCCGTTGGTCAGATGATTGAGTTTTTTGTTTTCCCAATTTTTCCAAATCCAGTGGGGTAAATAAAATAAAGCCCCCTGAAAAACAAAACATGAATTAAAATTAAATATTCAATCATCTTTGTGTGCTGTTGGCTTATGAGAAATTATTTATGGAATCTGATGTTGATTTTCTTTTAAAAACCAATTACAAGTAGAAAAAAAATACATAATTTTTTTAGGAAAAAAACATGTACCTACCGTTGTGGCATCATTTCAGGGTTTCCCTTTTTTTTTCTTAGAGAGTGTAACTTTAATTTTTCGAAAAATTGAATTTTTTACGAAACAAGTGATATTTAATTTGAAGAAAACCCTCTTAAATTTGAAAATTTCCAATTAGGTGAGTCTGGTATTGAAATTTCAGGGAACTTTTTTCATTTCCTCATCTGCGTGAAAGAAATCTGATCAAGAATTTTTTATCATCTGTCTGGGAGAAAGGGGAAATTTTGAAATTCAAGGTTAACCGAATACTACTGCTCTTTTTGAAAAATTTCAATCCCACGAATTTTAATCATAGATTTAATCAGTTTCTCTATCAAATTGAGTAAATTAAATTCTCGTAATGTAAAATACAAATTACCTGCAAGAACAACATCAGTGGAACCCATCTGTAATACGAAAAATACCTTTTCTCATCGCCTTGCCCAGTTCCAGCTAATTTTCCATCACTATTCTGATTTTTCGGTATCGTATACGTGTATCCTAAGTAGCAAAAGGTATTTGCTACTTTCCTTTTGTCGTCATCTTTCATATCTCCCACACATTGGATCGGGTCGCCTGAAATTTGACAATATTGATTATCTAGAACATGCCTAGAACCGTCTCCCAAGGCTCAATATCTGATGATGTTACATAAATTTCGATCAACGAATTCAGTACTTACCAAATAGAGTATACGCTGTGACAAATGCGCAACATACGAACAAAATTACAGTTGTTGTTTGGTAATGCAGACGAAATATTCTATTGTCGATGATCGCCTTATCAACCACACTTCGTACTTTAATCCTCGATTTGAAACTTTTTAGCAACTCCACTATCGACACTGAGTTCGCCATGATGATAATGCGAATCTATTTTCTGGAAGAAAATTTCTGTTGTGGATTTTGAAACGACTGAAAAATCAAAACATTACATGTTCAAGTTTGATTAAAAAATGCACAAAACTGTAGAAACTAGAAACATCATCAAAACACTATTGTTCTTGTTTTACAATTTACATAGTTGTCTGAGACACTGGGAGTGACTGGGAGTGTGATCGGTTGAGTTGGATCGTTGGATCGGATGATGAAATATGAAATTATGACGTCGTTTGTAGATAATCGAGATAACTTTTCCTTAATTAACTGGAAATTTGGAAAATAATTGTTTTAGATTTTCGATGCAACTAAGCCATTTTTCAATAATAAATATCACTCTATCAAAATTTTACAAAATTACTAGAAATAACGCAAATTACACCATGTTGTTTAAAAAAATTATGCTTCAAAGCAACTTCAAAGTTGACATTTTCTTTTCTTATCGTCATACCACAAACCAGTCAAAACAAATGAAAAATTGAAAATTACAGGTTAATTATGGTTGATATCTAATCACTGTTTTTCTTCAATCTTCATTTTCCAAAATAATAATTTGAGAAAGAAGTTTAAATAAAAATGATTGATTACTTTTTTGATTCACGGAAAGCAGTTTCATGAATCGCAAAAGAAAGAAGAAAAGAAAAGAATTACATTATTTTTTACTTTCGAGTTTATTGTTGGTTCATGGTCCATTAAAAAAAAATAATATTAAAAAAAATCAAAAATTAAAATTGATATGACATTTTTGTGATAACAGAGGAATTGTGACAGCTCTGTTGGCTGCTTGTTCTATAATCCGTGTCTTCCCATTCCTAATTTGCAATGAGATAACAAAACTGATAAGAAAGATCAACTGAAATTGATTGAAAGCATGAAAGCAATTGTCAGTCAGTCAGTGTGTATTACAGTTAGATTTGTCAAGATACAATTCGAAATGGTTTTAATTAACATTATTTTATTTTTTAATCATTCACAAACGTTTCGGAATTCATCACTGGAAAATGAATACCTATGTAAGTAAAGTAACCAATTTAATCGATATTATTTATTCATTCAATAAGTTTATTTTTCTTGTCTCGAAAGATAGATTTTATTCACTAACAGACCCTTATTCTTAATTTTTCTTTTAACTATCATGAATTATTATGCAACACTCACCAAAAAATCCAGCACAATCCCAATCAACAATTGAGTACACCTTATTTGATCAATAATTAGACTGGAGACTTAAACTTACTTTACACCATGATTTACTAACTGAATGATCTAGTCTGCTTCTTAAATGCAGGCTACACACAAACACAACTGGAACTATTTCGGATATTGCTGATCTAGAGGGTTCTGCATACGTAAACTGCCACTGAGTACTGATATGAGATCATGTCTTAATTTGCGACGTTACTGATACTAAAAATTTCTTAATGTGGCGAGTTCGAACCTGAACAAGGGCTCCGGACGTTTTGTTATCAGTGATGAAATCACCAAAGTGAGGAATATCATAGCATGTACCTACGTCAAGCAATTCAAAAGAATACTGCTACCGGTGCATAGTGTTTGGTCACGTTATTCATTGATAATTTGCTGGAAGTGTCTGTCACTACGTTTATCAAGAAATTTCATTAGCATTTTTGTGTGAAAACCAATTATATGTTTTGGAATGTCGAAAATGTCGAAGAAGTGGGAACAAGGAACAATTGGCCATCATTTGTTGAAGTTTCGTTTTAGTTAGGTAGTGTAAATGGTTGAAATTGAAGAGTGGGTGGGAAGGATGACTTTAAGGCAAGATCGATGCTTGAAGGATAAATTCTGAGAAATTTAAGGAAGAATCAGTTGGCTAAGAAAAAACAGTGATTTTTTAAACTGGTTCGATATTTGTGAAAGGAATTTAGTGGACTGTAAATGACAGCTACAAATGAAAGTATTCTTTCACATATTTTTATTAGTTCTCGGTGGGTAGTTAGTATTTTGCTAGCTGTCGAATTGTCAAATTTCGCGGAAATTGGGACTCCAGGACGGTACATTTTCAAAATTCACACCTTTATCCCGATCTCTCCAGTGCATATGTCCTGAATAAAATATCGACTTATTGTTTGTGAAACCTTCTGTTAGGAAAGGTCGTTTATCGTTGTATTTAAAAATCAACTATTTAAGTATTTGTCCGGTCTCCGGTAAGTGGTGTTGATCAAACTACAGATTTGGATGAAATCTGGTACCACTAAAAAATCTTTGTATGAACATCGTTGCTTTTCTTGAAAATTGAAGGGACAGATGCTGTTTCCAAAAAAATCAGATGAACATTTTTTCAACCATGGTATGGATAGTACTTGGAAAACTGAAAAAATTTTATCTTATGACATTCTGCCTGACTTTAAAATTGAAGAGGTTACAAAAAAATCTTCACAAAACTAATCAAGGGAAAGAATTGTTTCTTGAAAACTGGACAAATTTTATTCTGAAAACTTTTTATCGAACATCAAAAATAAAGGAACCACGAGTCATTCAAAATTGAAAAAATTTCAACATTTTTCCAAACTCAGTTACATAATATGTTGAATAAAAAATCACTAAAAAACGATGAAAAACACCAAAAAAACAAGATTAAAATTTAAAAGTAATCAAACAATCAATAAAACATCAAAAATAAATTTAAAAATCATTAATGATCATGAAAATATCAAAGTCTAACCAATACAAATTCATCAAAAAATCTGAAAAAATCACCTAAAAACGATAAACAATCATGAACTCGTAACCAGTGACGTACCGAAGGCATTTTCGGGGGGGGGGGGAGAAGAGGTGAAAATCCCAACTCAAATTCTCAAAATTCCCAACTACATATAGCCGATATCAGAATTCCGGAGAGGGGGGGTGTAAAATTCAAATTTGCGAACCAATCCAATTTTTTTCAAACTTTCCCGACTGATTTCTTAAAATATACATGTAGGTACTGATTTTTCCCCAAGTCGCGAGGTTTTTTGATTTTTTTTTACTCGTTTTCATCATTTTTGCGAACTTTTGAAGTTTTTACAACCCATTACTATAAGACCCTTTTTGAGATAAGAAATCTGAATAAATTTTTCATTGCTTAGGTGCTCCAAATCATTATTTTTTTAAACCTACAAGCAATGTCATTGTAGTTGAAAAAACATACGAAATAGTTTATTTGCCTTGAGCGAAGAAAGGGTGGAGTTACGAAAAAAAATTATAATCTTACATCAATAAAATTTTGTAATTTCAATGTAAAGAATAGGGAGATGGATTTGGCCCGAGCGAAGCGAGGGCGAAAATTTTAGAAAACCTCAAATTGAATGTGCAATAAAATAATGTTTTGGAAAAATAAACTTTAATGCAAAATCGACTGTTTCTACTTTGAAATGATTAAAGCAGAAATATATCATGGCCGAGCGTAGCGAGGCCGAAGCTTTTGAAAAATTGGATTTTCAAATATCAAAAATAAGTTTTAAGGAGAATAAGAACAATGAAATTAATTGGAATAATTTTGAAGAAAAGTGCGAAAAAATCTCTTTTAAATTACAAGTACAACTATAAAAATTTTTTGGTTGACGAGTGAAAATTTTTAAATTGCAAGGTAACTAATTAATAATTTTTTTTCCAAAAAAGCATTTATTACAACGCAACGGTTTAATAATTCTTTGCTGGGAAAATGATCAATTTTCAGTTGGAAAAGGTTGGGAAAATGACTAATTTTCCCAACTAAAAAGTAAAAATTTTGTTGATTTCCAACTGTTGAAATAGGTAACCATTTTATTTATTCATTTTTCATTAAAAAAATAAATACTAATCGTCCCAACTGACATTTTTACTCATCACTTGGGAGAACGACCAATTTTGAGTTGGAAAAATAACCAATTTTGAGCTGTGAAAATTACCAATTTTGAGTTGTGAAAATTACCAATTTTGAGTTGGGAAATTTACCATTTTCGAGTTGGGAAAATTACCAATTTTGAGTTGGAACAAGTGAAAATTTTGTTGATTTCCAACTTTTGAAATAACTATTTTATTTATTATTTTTCATCAAAAAAATTAATCCCAACAGTCCAATTTTCCCAACTGATGTGTTGAAATGTTCAATTTTCCCAACTCATAAGTAAAAAATTTCCTCAGGGGGGGAAGCTCCCCCCTCCCCCCATCGGTACGTCACTGCTCGTAACCTCTTTATTTTGGATGTTAGGCAAAAAGTTTTCGGAACCTTTGTTTAGTTCGTAGGTGATGTACTACAGGCCCGGCGAGAGGCGGATGCAAAGGGTGCTTTTGCCCTGGGCCCGCATTTTAAAAAAATATGTATTAAGGGCTCGCAAATGCCTTTTTAAAAAATCTGCAAAATGACAAGAAAAATGAGCAAAAAATTCACTTTTTTAGGCCAAAACTTTAGTTTTATAAAAATTTAACCAAATCGATTTTGACCAAAAAAACGAAAATAGTTACCCCCTCCCTTTTGCTTCAAAATGTCACTTCAGAGTTCAGATCCACACACAAATTTACTCGAGTAATGCAGATAGCTTAAAAAAAGATCTGAAAAAAGGGGGCCCACAAAAAGCTTTGTGCAGGGCCCGCATTTCCTCTCGCTAGCCCTGACGTACTACCCAATTATCCATTTCCTTGACTAGATTTTTTTTAAATTTCCTTTGAACAAATTGTTTTACCCTTTCAGTATCTTAAGCATGGCAGACCATTCACCGGACACCCTGTATAATTTTTTATCTAATGGAATTGGAAGTATTTTTCTGGTTTATATTCTTTCGAGGAATTTACATATGATCTGTACATTAACTCTTGTAATTTAATACGTAAAAAATAATTTTCGACTCGGGCAGATATATTTTATAATATGTTTCCAAATTTCCAGCATATGAAATTATCAGCGACCAAAATCAATTTGATCGTATCTTATTCTTGAAAATTTCGTCATTCGAATACCCGTAGTTGGCGCTTTTAAAAAAAAAAGTCCATGCAAATATAAAAAACTTGAGCCAGGTAGTAGCTATCTTATAGGAAAACAAAACATGTAAATTTTTATTGAAGCAGAGTGAACAAAAATTTGTCTCGGATTTTGACGAAAATTGATGAAGTAGCTTACTGTCTGTCGATTATATCTTGACACTTTCTGCTGAGTTTCCAATGAGCAAAAAGTGCCAAATTTTAGGGAGTTCTTAAGCTTCGGGAAAAAATGATATCTAGGTATACAGGAAATAACCAAAACATTTATTTTCTTTAAAAAATTGGGAAAAAATTCCCAATTGCCAGCCATCTTTTTATTATTTTTTTGTTAATTTTAGAAATCCTGCAGCAATTTTTGACTGTTGGCAACGTTGCAAAAAGTGTAAGATATAATGGACCGACAGTATTTTGAGTGGAAAACCTCTCAGAAAAATTTGAGCTCCTTGAGTGTTACGAGGGCAGAGCTATGGGTTCTTAAAGTAGCCACTTTTAAAAAAAGCACAGTTTTTTACCACTTTCAATTTTTTGGGTATTGTCATCTGTATGGGATCCCGATCGCTCCCTGATCAATTGACCTTTAATTGAGTTGAAGGATTGCAGAGCTGTAGTTTGGAAAGCAAAGTTTTTGGCCCTCTGGAATAAATTTTGATGACAATCAAAATTTATTCCAGAGGGCCAAAGAATTTTGAACTTGGATTTGAGGTGTGAAGGTGTTGGGTGAGCAAAACGTCCTTACGAGTATAAAAATCAAAAATCAAAAATAGTACGCAAATTCAAGATCTATGGGTCAAGGAGGTGAGAAACTCACATTGTAATTTCTCAAAAAGGACCAAACCCTACATAGGTCGAAGTGAACTACCTCATCAATTATCGTAAAAATCTGAGACACATCTTTAAATCGAATTGAATCATCAAAACTTAAAATAAATATAATTATGTAAGCATAGGTATACATTGAAAGAATTTTTTGTCTCATACGAGTATAGCAATTTTCACCATTTTACGCGAATTAATATTTTTCCATCTTTATTCGTTTATATAATTCGTTTATAAACTCGCCATAACATTTCGAACTCATATTTTTGGCCATCAAATCCCATAAGAAGAAATCACCGATCTGTAAATAAAAAAAATTGTTACATTCGAGTATTTGCCTCATATCCATTCAAATTACAGAGACGCTGAGTTGAAAATTTATAAAAATCTTCTTCACCTGAGTTTCCTGACCGAGTTCCTCTGCACGATATTTAGTTTCCAACTTGCAATGCTTTCCTAATTCTCGTTTACGAATTATTGGAAATACTAAAATTGCGACATTATACATGATTGGTAGAATAGATATGCAACTCAACGCGATTAACCAAAACCTGTGGACAATTAGTACAAAAAAAATAATTTCAGATACAACCAAACTAAACCTAAAGATCAAAATTTTCGTCCATACCATAAAAATATGTAAATTTTCTCGTTGAGGTTATTCAAAGCTAGGATGCACATGAAATCGTATTTTTGAATACTACCACTGGGACCATACTTGTGAAAATCGCATTTCGTTACTCGAGGGAAAATTTCGATCATCGGATCTGTTCTATCTTCTTGGGGCATATCGGTGTAATTCAAAACGTCGATACCATATCCCATAAATGCTCCACCCAGGAATGCATCGATCATGTATATATTTACAATCTGAAATTGAAAACGTCAAAAATTCGGTGATATTGTCGAATAAAAACAGATGAAGATTTTACGAGCAAATACTTACCACGTTGATAAAATTAAGGATTTCGCAAAAATAGTACATCAGTGCGAACGTATTGTGCCTGTGGAGGGAATCAACTGCATATTTTGCCAAAGCCTTCAGCCTGTCTTTCTGTTTAGCCTCGACTTTCATCACCGGACCTCTGCAATTTTCAGTTAGTTTGTAAATTTTTTTATTTTCCCAGTTTTTCCAAATCCAATGAGGTAGATAAAATAGTATTGCCTGAAAATCGAGTACATTTTGAAAAACGTGGATAATTATTTCTTATGCTCGTATTAGAATTATATTAATTTTTTTATTGACTATTTTTCGAGAAATGATTACGAACAGAATAAAATTATTCATTTCGAGAAAAGTGTATCTGTGTACGGATAGAGTCATTATCTCTTCGTTGCTCCACGTAATCGAAACGTACACGAGATGCATCATTATTTTATAAAAATTATGATTTGTGTTGAAAAAGAGTAGGTATTTATTTCTCTGAAAATTTTCCACGAAAAAAAATTAGTACTTAAACTTATCCCTACATGTATTCAAGGTGGAGGAAACCTATAATATTGTTGGTATTGAGTATTTTTGTTTTATTATTTGACCGAATTTTTTCGTATTTTCTCCTTCCTCATACATCTCGCTTACTCTTCATTTGTACCTAGAAAGACCTGATATAACTTTTTTTTTGATTTTTTGTACAATCCGAAAGTTAGAAACTGAACGAGTGAAAATAATTGATAACGAGTAGATAAAAGCTGTAGCAGAAACATTTCACTGTTCTCTCATTTCGAATCAGTGAAAAATCACTGATAAACAGTCAGAATTGCAGCACAGGCCTGAGTTTTCAGTGAATTTTCACTGATTTCCAGTGATTTTCTTTCACTGATTTGTTTTCAGTGAAAAAATTTTCACTGATTTCCTCCTGTGCACTGTGCTGATATTCTGACGGTTTCTGAGTGATTTTCGGTAATTTTCACTGATTTATAATTGAAAGAGCAGCAAAATTTACTGATTTTCAACGAATTTTCGCTGATTTTCCAAAGATTTTTACTGATTTTTCAGCAAATTTCATAAATTTCACTGATTTTCCAGTGATTTTTCTCACTGATTTGTCTTTAGTAAAAAAAATTCACTGATTTTCTCCTGTGCTGCAATTTTGACTGTTTCTCAGTGATTTTCGATAATTTTCACTGATTTATTGTTGAGAGAGTGGGTAATGGAGATGAACCACTAAAAAAATCAGTACATTTGATTGATTTTTTGTTGATTTTTCTGATTTTTACTACGCTACAAGTGCTGCAACTTAGACAATAATGCATCGATGGTTTTTCATTGATTCAGAATGAAAGAACATAGACATAGGTATTTTTTTGTGAGAAGAATTAGAACGAGTATTTTTAGTTAAGTTTGATATAGCTTGAAAATTTGAAATATACGTATCCCAGAAGTATACCTGTAGAAACAACATCAGTGGAATCCATCTATAGTATGCATGATAAACCCTATTTTTTCCTTCGGGTGGTCCGACTCCAACTAATTTTAAATTGCCATTCTGATATTCCGGTAGAGTATACGTGTACCCTAAGAAGCAAAAAGTTTCTATTGGTTTTGGAACTTTTTCTTTGGAAGATCCAACACAGTGAATTGGTTCACCTGAAATTTAATAATTTGAATAAAACAACGTCCAGCATCAATGAACGGCGTGAGGGGTGCAGAAGGTGTAATTGCACTGATCGAAATTTCGATTTTGTTGTTTATTTTGAGAAAAGATGCTAAAAAAGAACAAAAACTTTTTTTTTTCTTTGCTAAATTGCAATTCTTCGAAATTTCCCCATAAAAAGGGTCATGAAAACTCAATTTTCATCATTTTTTGACGTGAGAGAAGAAAGCGCAAATTTTTCTTGCATCAAGCTCCTGCACTCGATCATGTCCGCTTTTCTAGCATTTGAAACAAGTATTGATCAATTACCTGTTTGATATACTTACCAAAAAATGTATACGCTGAGACGAATGCGCAACATGCGAACAAAATTGTCGTAGTTACTCGGTAGTGTAGTCGAAATATTGCAGTGTCGATGATCGGCTTATCAACGACATTTCGAATTTGTACTAGTGGTTTGATATTTTTTACCAAGTCAAACATAATTGAAGATATTGTCGTTCTGAAACAAATAAGGTAGATGAGAAGTGTGCTAAGATAATTTGGAACTCCAGACATTGATCTGTGACAAAGCCTAATCTTATGATTTCTTAGAGCTGCTCAATTTATAACATTTCAAAAATGATAATATTTCTAGGGCTGTTATTGGTGCTTGAAATTTTGGGCGCGAAGAAGGAAATGAAATTTTATAGCTGTAAAGCAGTCAAGAAAATCCATAGTTTTTCAGAAAAAGCTAATTATTTTAAAAATTTGAAAATATTTCAATTTTTTGTAGGTATTATTTTTAAAAATATTTTGAATTTTTTGAGTAAAATTAGGCTGAAATGTTTTTGAATAAAAATAATTTTTGATCATAAAACAGCACCAAAAAATACAGATTCATTATTCATTATTGAATTTACGGATCACAAAAAATTTCAATCTATTGGTTTTTTTTCTTAACATAACGTAGAAATTAGGTATGTAAAAATTCAATTCTGAACGAAATAATGAAGGATAATTTTTTAAAATGGTTGAAATATTTTCATATAAATAGTATTCCTAAAACATGAGGTAAAAGTCCAAAATTGGGTTTTATATTAAAATGGACTCCCAAAGTCCCAAATCGATAGTGACCATTTTCGAACCGATCTGGTGCCTAGTTGACTTTTCACCAGTGCACTGGAATTTCTCCAGAAGACGCTGAAAGCAACTTCATCTGTACAAAATTTGGTTCTGAAGTGTGGATGTCATAATCATACTCTCTCAGGAAGTGAAATTATGATTTTTCTGTTAAATTACGCTGATTCTTCAAGAATCTGAAACTGCATAATTTTCTTCAAAGACTTAATCATCAAACGTGTTGTAAAATTTTGAAGTACATACATATTATATTGAATGAAAGTTATTGAAAGGAGGATGGAGAAGGAAGATTTTAGTGACTATTTTTTGAGGAAAAAATTTGGAATAAGATAAAAATTTCTGTCTGAGTGAAACAAAGGTAAAGTTTTTAGAAAATTGAAATTTTATTGTGCAAAAATATGTTTTGGCCGAATTTTTCAATTCACATGTGCAACGAAAAAGCTGAACTTCAAAATTCTGAAAATTCGTACATTTATAGTAGGTACACATTATTTTGTAAATTTTCGATTAGATTTTAATCATTTTCTGGCGAAAATATCTACTGAATATTTGAAATTAGGACTGATTATTTGGCGGGGAGGAACGTAAATTGATCAAAATTAAGTTGACCTAATTTTTGGAAGATGGTCGAACATGAGAAATTTTTTTATTTATAGAGTTAGTTAAATACATATAAGTTACCTACCTACTTAGTACTTACCTACATTATAAAGCCATAATTTCATTCGTAATGAACTTATGATTCTATATTCCTTCCAATGATAACAATAAATTTTATTCATTAACTCTTATTCTACATTATGACGAATATTATTTATAATATACTTACAAAAATGGTCACCTTGGTTTCTAAAAAAATAAACAGTGATGCAAGCATCACAAACTTTCCGGACAGGTGTAAAAAAAATCAACGAGCGAAAAACGTAGGTACCTACTTGTCTGAATTTTGCCCATGAAAAAAAAAATTAACTAAATCAATTTCGTGTATCATTATGTTTGCCGGGAAAAAATATCAGTTATCTTGAAAGAAAAAGACAAAAATGCTGACGCGGGATACATATGTTTCTCACTAAATACGTTTCTCCATCGATAAGGAGAGGAATTATTATCGCGTTTTAGATTACGATTACATGCAATGTAACGCGGCAAATGACCAAACTCAAAGATTTTTGCATTAAATTGCTTGTAAAATTTTTTCTACTGAACCTATCGATCTGAAATTTTGGCGTAGCCTTCCTTTGTTCAAACCTCAACTCCCATTTTAATTTCAACGAAATTTATCAATTAGGACGGGCGTAATCGTGTTCACAGACACTTTTTTGTCCCACATACATACATACATACATACATACATACATACACACATACATACGGAACATCACCTGGAAAATGGTCAAAACAAACTTGTACAAAATCAGATTTTGTCTAAACTCAATATTGGCGAAAACGAATTTCGACCCGAAAACAATACTTTCCTTACAACGCTTCGCGCTGTCCGGAAAGTAAAAAGGAATGAATCAAATCGAAATAAACATGAACGTAATTTTTTCTCATCAGTTTCATACTATGATTTATAAGCCCTACCAAAGGAAGTACTTACATCGGTATTATTATTCTAAAGATATTGTGAATCTATTCTGTCACTGATACACATTCACGATAATACTAAAAAAATAAAATATTCATGGAATTCTGTGCTGGCGCACCGGTAGTTTTGTTATCAAGGATGTTGATATGGATATTCCGATACGTCATAATAACTAATTCAAATTTCTAAATAATCATAAGTATATCAATATCACCGTTTTTATCACACCTTTCGTTGATATCAAAATTTATTGGAGATGTGTACTAATTAGATGTAACCTTACTTTCATCTATGTATTCCGTGAAAACCTTCATGAAAATTCATAATGCGAACTTCTAAAAGGTGGGAAGTAAAAATCATCTATTTTATTTTTATTTACCTTTGTTTGAATTGTCGAATGAGTGGGTCGGAATATTCAGAGGATGTGTAGATTTCATTTGCTCAACTTTACTTTCCATCTTCACATTATGTAAGTAATGGCAACTCTGATCCTGAGTACTAAAAATATTTTGATTTCTGTTTTATTAAACATTCAAAATGATCATTTTTCAATTTCCAAACAAGATTTTTCAAAAAAAAATTGCCTTTGCCCTGTCTACTCGTTAACCCTATGGTATCCAGCGAAAAATTGACGGATGAAATTGAAAATTTTTCACACTGCTGCAACACACAAAGGCCAATGCCAATAGTTGAAAGTCAAAAAAAATTACTTACCACGGGTGAAATTTTTCTGAAAATAGACAATTTTTAAAATTCACCTACATATATTTGTTTCCAAAATTATGGAAGCTGTAATTGAAGTAAAAATTGCCCCAAAATGTCTGGTAGACAGCGAGAAAATAATAATCATCAGTTCAAAGGTCGAACCCTTAAAAAAATTGATTTTTTCAACAAAAAAAATGGGACCTGTGCTGTTGAAAATATCAAAACTTAGATATTCCTGCTGGAAAAAAAATTTACAGGTGAAGAAATATTTTCTGGAAAAACGAAGACATCGCAAAAATATATTCATGTAAAGTTTCAACACTAATAAGTTTGAATATTTTTCACAGAACACGAGGTCCCATTTTTAAAAAAAATTATTCAAAAATAGGGGAAAATTTTTTACATCAATTTTTTTCTTGTTATTAATAAAGATTAACTTCGGTCAAGCGTGAAATTTTTTCCAAATTGTAAGTAAGTATATAATTTGGAGACTCACCACAAATTCCAAAAAAAATCATATCAGTATCGAAAATGTTTACTTTTCTACTCTTCTTTAAAAATCCACGTTGTCGGAGAGTGAAAATTATTTTCAAAATACCTAACTGTTTCCTTTTTTTGGGAAACAAATTGTCAATTTTTTTCAGGTTAGATGTGACCTTGAACTCCAATTTCTTAATATTATTTAATACTTTCACGAATTTTCTTCTGTGCATGTCCTCATTTTCCCACAAAATATTTCCCCACCTGTAAATTTATTCCAGCATGAATAAGTTTTAATATTTTTTACAGAACAGGTCCCATTTTTAAAAAAAATTTTTCAATTCTTTTTAATGGTTTGACTTTTGAACTGATGAGTATCATTTCCTCATTGTCTTTTACATTTTGGCGCAATTTTCACTTCAATTGCAGCTTCCATAGTTTTGGAAACGAATATAGATTAATTTTAAAAATTGCCTATCTCTAAAAAAAATTTCACCCGGGGTTAATTTTTTTGGTTTTCAACTATTGACCATTTGTGTATTTCAGCAGTGTGAAAAATTTTCAATTTCATCCATCAGTTTTTTCGGGGGCATCAAAGGGTTAACTTTCATTTAATACGTTTGTGTTTTGAAAATGTTTTTGAAACCATCGTACAAACTTTTGACTTTTCTCAATTCGAATCTCATTTTTTGGAAAAGGGAGGACAGTTGGGGGGGGGGATCATAGCTCTTTGCGTATGTTGGTTTCTGTTTTCTGCCCCCCTGTTTATTTACTCCATCAAGTATTTATTAACGAATTGAAAAAAAATTATGTAGATAACATACGCGCTGGGATTGGAAATTTTCCATCTGAGTTATTCATTAGCTATTTTATCGTTTTCATCACATCATATATGAGGTTGGGCTTCTTTGACAACTATGAAAAAAGGACCATTTTTGTCAATTGCATTTTTTCAAATGAATATTCTATGACTGTCTTCATTTCTCGTTGTTCAATTTAATTCGTACGATTTCAAGATGGATTTATTCCAAAAAAAAAAAGGTTCAAAATCGAAAATTGAATTTTCAGAGGTTTGGTTTGGTGAGGGGGAGGGAAAGGCGAGTGGCTCGATTTCTTAAAATAAATACATATATAGGATACTCAGTTATTCATCTGCACGAACTGAAGGGAAGATATCAATGAAAATATTTTATATCTTCGAAACTGAGTTTTGTTATTTTTATAGGCCTCAAAACGGAACGACTCTCGTTTCAAATCGATATCTCCCCCCCCCCCCCCAATAAAAAATAATTTCCTTGCGTTTTTGAAAATCTATTGTTATTACGTATTTATTACAAGTTTGCATTGGATTAGTGCGATTTCTTCTAAAATGTACAAAATAAAAACCTACTATCGTGATTGGCAGAGACCTTTTTTGAAAATGTTTACTGTGTGCAGAAATAGTGCTTACTGTTTTTTGAAAGGCTTACTGTGTTGAGGAGAGGGACCTCTTGGCGGGGTTTGGGGGCACTCCTACTTCACTAAAGGTAATCATCTCATCTCTGTGAATTTGAAAGGCCAAAAACTTTAAAATTTTCTGAAATTTTTCCGACTTGGACTTTTTATACTACAAACCACAAATGAAATCGACGTAATCAAATTTTATTTAAAAAATTACAATATCTTATCACAATATTTGTAGTTCGCAGTTTTAAAAAATCAGCGTACATATAAAAATCATCCTTACCTACAAATTATAAGTACTTAATGCACGGAAACAAATGTAAAAAATTGTTTGCTGCCAGTTTCGTCACATGAGAAACAATTTTTACTGAATGGCGCGAATTATTTTTTTTTCGTCGTTATACATTCATACAATTCGTTTACAAACTCGCGGTAACATTTCGAGCTCATATTTCTGGCTAGTAATTCCCATAAGAAGAAATCGCCAATCTGTAAATCATAAATAACATATTTAGCATTTTCGAATTTTTACTTTATCTCTTCTAAATCCTGGAGATTGTGCTTAAATTAGTTTAAATTCTGCAAAAATTGAAATAGTTACTCACTTGAGTTTTGGGGACAAGTTCATCAATTCTAGATTTTTCTGAATAAATATAATGCATTTTTAAAATTCGTCTACGAATCGCTGGCGATATGAAAACAGCAACGTTGTACAAGATGGGCCAAATTGAAACAAATGCCAAAAAAATTAACCAAAACCTGTGGACAAATTTCAGTACATGATTATTTTATAACATATTTAGGTACCTATAACGAACGCGATGTATGGAAAAAATCGTACCATAAGAATATATAAATTTTCTCGTTTAGGTTGTTCAAAGCTAGGATACACATAACATCTTGTGTTACAATGCCCCCACTGGGACCATATTTTTCAAATTCGCATTTCGTTACTCGTGGAAAAATTTTTATCATCGGATCTATTCTGTCATCCTGAGGTGTTTCCGTGAAACTCAAAACGTCGAGGCCGTATTGCATAAATTCTCCGCCCAGGAATGCATCGATCAAGTATATATTTATAATCTGAAATTTAAAAACGTTAAAAATTCGGCGATATTGTCGAATAAAAAAAAATAATAAAGATTTTGCGGTAAAACGCCTACCACATTAATAAAGTTGAGGATTTCGCAGAAGAAGTACTTTAGTGCAAGTGAATTGTGGGTGTGGAGGGAATCAGCGGCATATCTTGCCAAAGGCTTCAATCCATTTTTATGTTTCTCCTCGAGGTTCACCACCGGACCTCTGAGATCTTTGGTTAGATTGGTGAGTTTTTTATCTTCCCAATTTTTCCAGATCCAGTGAGGTACATAAAATAAGGCACCCTGAAAATCGAGTATAATTGTATATAGTTCATTCATATTATTGCCTAATGCATGAAATAGGCAAAAGAAAGAATATTTTTCACTTATTTCATTCATTAATACGTAGGTAGTGATAAAATTTCTTAAATCAATATTTTTTATTTGTCATTTTTCTTAAAAAAGAATCATAGTTGTTGCATCATCTCGAGTTTACCATTGTCTTGGGTTTTGTGTGTGTTTTTTCCGTACAATAATAATTTTTTCAAGAATATTATTTTTTTACAAAGAAAAATATTACTCAATTTGAAGACAACTTTACTTCCTACTTTTTATTTTTCTCTTATCTGCTGAAAATCTTTTTGTTTGATAATATCTGCTGTAAAATGTAAATACAGCCTACTCTCTCATTAGTGAAAATTATCAAAAATCACTGAGAAATAGTCAGAATTGCAGCACAGGAGAAAATCAGTGAACAAATTTTCAATGAAAACAAATCAGTGAAAAAAAAACATGGAAAATCAGTGAAAATTCACTGAAAATCAGTGAATTTCGGTGATTTTTTCCTGTGCTGCAATTCTGATTGTTCATCAGTGACTTTTTGCTGATTTAGAATGAGAGAGTAGGTAGATAATTTGAAATTCACAAAACGTCTCTCAGCTTGGATAATTTTCATAAATTTTTATTTTTGATTCGAGTCATCTTTTTCTAACCAGGCAATTAAAAATTTTAATAACGTACAAATAAGTTTGAAGTACATACCTGCAAAAATAGCATATATGGAACCCATCTATAGAAATAATGATACGTTATTTCATCTCCATCTTTATATGTTCCTAATCCAGGATTCTCTTCTTTAGTATTCTGAGTTCTCAATAAAACGAACGTTTTTCCTAAATAGTAGCAATAGGTGTTTATTACTTTTTGAATTTTTTTTTCTGCTCCTATGCACTCGATTGGGTTTCCTAAAATTTGATAATATTTTATTAAAACGTACATTTAGCATTTTAAATCCATTAATTATTTATTTAGTAGGCACTTACCAAAAAATGTATACGCTGTTACGAATGCGCTACATGCGAACAAAATTGTCACCGTTAATCGATAATGCATCCGAAATATAGTATTGTCGATGATCGCTTTGTCAGCCACATATTGTATCTTTACACATGATTTGAAATTTTTCACTAACTCGAACATATTGAGGTGATTTTATTTTCCTGGAAAGAAAATATAAAATACAATTTTTTCCTAGTCTAATACTTAGATTAATTTTTGTTTCAAAAACTCGTCATATTTTGTAAATTCCTTTCGATTTTGAGAGGAGAGGCAATATTTTTCAGCCAATTAGTACTAAAAATTTGAAAGGGTAATTTTTTCCATAGGTCATAATTTTCAAAAAAAAATTAATGCATTTTTCCCTTCAGGGTAAAAACCTTACATCATGGATATGTTCAAATGTCATTACTTTGGAGATGAGGCAGAAGAGAAAATTTTATAACTTTTTATCAAAATGTCAATGCACTTAAATTTTTCCTATTTTTTCCAATTTTTCAACATTTCTGAATACTTCTTACAATTTTTTTCTAATTTTCAACTCAAAAGGAGGATTTATTGTCGTGTGAATGTGAAAAAACAATTTTTCAACTTTTTAAAATACGTTTCCATTTTTTTCTTGTTTTTCAATTCAAAACATACCCTTTCTCTATAACTTTTTATTAAAATGTCAATGCACAACAGAATATCATTATGTCAGCGATCATCCAAATTTTTTCCAGGTTTTTCAAGTCTAACAAAATGTCATTATGCCAATGAAACACAAAAACGTTAAATTTTACCCTCTCTCCCCTCCTAGGTCTAAATATTCACGTCAAAAAATTTTCTCGAAAGAATCAAAAAACACCATCACAGGTTTTTCATTATGTTATTCAACGTAGAAAGATTTATTGCTGCGAATTTTTCCAGAATTATACTATGGAGGTCATACTTTTTTCAATTTGAAGCGTTTAAATCAATTTTTCATGTTTCCAAAAATGGCAGTAATAAGTCGATTCCCCCTGAATGTATAACAAATTGAAAAAAATTCAAGTCTCTAAGGCTGTGTTCAGAAAATGCTCAACAGAACAACAGATTAACAGAGACAAAATTTTTTTCAAAAATTGAATTGAATACCTATATAGATCTTGAATTTAAAAAAAGTTTATTTCTTCAATCAAAAAATGATTTTTCATTTGAATTAAAGCGAATTTTTCAATTAAATACGCATAACTGTTTCAATTTTTGAAAATTAAATTTCTCTCTGTTGATCTGCTAACCATTTTCTGAACGCAACCTAATTTGAGTTGTTTAATCCCAATTATCTTAATTTGAATTTTGCAACTAGCCGCCAAATTGTAAAATTTCGAAGTCTCATAACTCTTAAAAAAATTGCCAATCCGTCATAATTATTTTGATGGCCTTTATCCACATGCAAAATTTGAAAAAAATTGATAACCCCATCCTACAACTTTTGGCTCACTTGACAGTTTCGATTTATCCATAAAACAGAGAAGCCATACGAATCACGATTTTTTTTAAATTACTGGAATCTATCCGATAAACACCAGAAAAATTCATTTCTTAAAATGTGGCATTTTTCAGGAAAAGGGACCACTTGGTCACAAAGTTGATCTCAAGAAAAACGCAAAAATGTGAATTAGGGTCGAAAATATCGATTTTTTGTTTTTGATGGATTTGTCTTCTATGGTCCTTTTACTTTCATGTAACATAGTCTGGAACTCGTGAAACACGTTAAACAGAAAAATGAAATTTTGAACAAAAAATTGTATTTTTTAAAAGGATATTTTGGGAACACTTGAAAGTTTGATACAGCTCCCGAACCAAATTTTTCGGATTCTACAGCAAATTTCCCATAAGATTAAAAAAATCGAATTTTTGCCCCATGAATTCGTTTTTTATTGAACATTTTTACTCAAACACTTCAAACGCGTTTTTCTCGAAATTACGTTTTTCCAACATTAAATTTCAAATCCTTGTATAACCGTCAATTTTTTATAAAAAAAAAAGGTCACTAATAGCTCATTTGAAAAGTAATTTTATGTAGATTCAGAAAATTCTAATATCTCGAAAATGACTTTTCTGACCAAGTGGTCCCTTTTCCTAAAAAATGCTGCAAATTTTGTTACCAATCACGTCGCACTGATGTTTTTAATGTAACAATCACCCATGAAACAACGAAAAATCAAAAACTACAAAAATTATGAAAATAATTTTTGGTACTTACCTAGGTATAGAAAAAAATTTATTTAAAAAAATGAAAAAAATGCAACTCGTAAATTGGTAAGTAAAAATCGGGAATAATTACAGTAAGTAAAAAAATTTCTGTTTTTTTTTCTCCATGAAAATTCGAATAATCAAACAATTAGAATTCCCCTCATGATGTATTTGAACCGAAAATTACCTAATCGTATTTTATGGAAACACATCTATGTACGTTAAACACTACATCGCAACACCTACAGTAATCTTATTATGACTGGTAGCACTGACATGATAAACTATAAACTTTCCGAAAAAAACTGAAGCGAAGAACTGCTCGGGCCAGGGCCTACGAAAATCATAGTTCGGCTCTGGCACTTGACATGGCTTGACCCAGCACTTCATGAATCGGGTTTAAATTTCAATTGAAAGTAATTGTTGAAAACAATAATCAAAAATAAACTTTGTTCACATGATTGCTATATATATTCTCAATTAATAAAACTGATAAAATCATTTAGAAAAATGGAATGATGCCAATCAGTAATTCGTAAAATTATGCTAGAAACCAGAATTCAATATGAATTAATTTACCTAATTGGATTATTTTTCAAATTGAAAATATTCATGTTCATACATAAATATATTTAGAATTTTCTACGTCACTGTTCACGTACCTAGTGGCTCATTATCGTGTTACCTAAAGTACTTACTTAAATTTTAAAGTAGCACTAAAGACACACAAATGGAGAAAAACTTGACACTTTCGAGCTTACAGCATTCAATTCTGTGGAGTTTTAAAAAAATTGGATATAATACTTTTCAAAATTTTTCTAGCGTTATAGTGGCAGACCCCATTAAATTACAGGATGCAATTAAAAAAACTGAAAAAATTTGAAAATTGTTAAGCAATGGCTGGTAGGGGGGTTTCGAAACGTTTGGATATTTTTTTGGTGTTATTTCGATCCCAATCCTAAAGCAGACCTTCTGTGGCCCTCAGAATTCGTTTTGATGCAATTTCATTGGAGAAAGCCTCTCTAGAGAGATGACTAGGTACAGGATTTAATCAGAACTAAATTTTGGAGCTTTTTGAAAATTATTTTTAATATTTTTTGAGCAATTTTTATGGTTTCTAATGTAAATATGTTTTAGGGCTGAGGTCAGTTTGAAATTTTTAAGCTAAAAAAATTCTAGAAAATCTCGATCTCACGTAATGTTATGGATATAATTTCATACGTAATTTTAATTTTAATTTTTCACGAAAACGATAGATCTTATTCATTTAAGGTACACTCTACACTCACTGCTTTTTTATTACAAATTTTACAAAATAGGTACTTACCAGAAAATCAGCACGGTCCTAAACAGCAACTCACAACAACTTGTTAAATCAAATTGAAAAATTTAACG
This sequence comes from Pseudococcus viburni, assembly GCA_033439095.1. NCBI lineage: Eukaryota > Metazoa > Arthropoda > Insecta > Hemiptera > Pseudococcidae > Pseudococcus > Pseudococcus viburni. The sequence goes on along the minus strand of JAVBJF010000616.1, from coordinate 69,673 downwards.
TACCCGGACTACATTCCCTAGGTACGGCGTCATTTAGCAACTGATGTAATACGTGCTCTGGCTACACAGTATGCTTTACTCTTTTGACGTTTTAAACTATCGATGACTACCGAGTACCGAATGAAATTATTAGAAATAAGAATTGCAAATGCTCACCCTACCAAGGTCATCGAAATCTCGAGATTAGATAAACTTCACAATCATAATAATACGGAGACGGAAAGTAGAGTATGAACTCTCTTGTTATCAGCGATGAAATCACCAATGGTGAATGCTAGCTACCAACAATTCGTCGCGGAATTCCAAAATATAATCGAATTTGCAGCTGCTTTGATAATTCTCAGAATGTTAGTTATTGACATTTTATGAAAAACTGTGGAAAATATTGGTTTGTCGAAAATATCGGACAGAGGGGAATCAACCATCAGCTAATTTTTTCCTTGTTTGAATGATTGGATACGAGGAAGAGAAATAGGTAGGACGTATGGTGGTAGCAAATGTGCTTGAAAGATTTCAGGTCAAATCAGAGAATTGGCCACGTTTACTTTGTCAAATTTTCTACTAAAAAGAGTATCGTTTTTCATGAAAATCGATCTATTATATCAATGGCGTCGAAAATTTATCATAATTATTGAAGAATAATTTCGTATTCGCGTTGCCGAAAGAACGAATTTAAAAACAAAAATATTTAGTTGCAAATTAACAAATTTCTTTGGCACCGAAAATGTTTTTTTTAAATGACTTAACCGATCTACATATGATTCGTATTATTTTTATTGCCCATTCGTTAATTTGTAATAGGGCGTTTCATTCCCTCAGGAAGCCTCCGAAATAACCGGTAATCAATGAATATTTAATTATAATAATATTGATATGATAACGTAGGTATAGCTAAACTCTCTCATCTTTTCGTCATTTTAATTGCACTTAATCAAAACGCCAACTTGTCGATTTTATTGATGGGATAATTTCATAAACGATGATGGAAAAAAATGAGGGGGGGGGGTTAGAAAGGTATTCCGCGACTTTCTTTCTTTTACAGTGTTCAGGTTGATTATTGAAATCTCAACATGGGATTTTTAAGGGATAAGAAGAGAGGTGATCCGGAATTAAGATCAAAATTCGAATATCGAATTTAGTGGAAGATTGATATCTTGAAATGGCATGTGGTATTTTTGATTCACTCTGTAAATCTGAATCAGTCAAATTTGGTGAAATTCTGTTTTTTTTTCACCTGTGAAATCAATGTTCATTAATTGGTGGTTTTTTACTAATACTTCAGCCAAAGATCAATGATTTCTGAGTCACTTCACTACGTTGTCAAGAAAAAAACAGTAATTTTCACCAGGGATGAAAAGCCGTAAAATAAAGCTTATGTTTTTGGCTTTCGGCTGAAAATTTCAAAAGTAAAACTTTTGGATTCATGTTTTTAGCTTTTTGATTCATGAAGCGAGCTTTTGGCTAGCTTTCAACTTTCTCCCGTTTCAGCTTTTAGCTAAATTTTATCAAAATTTTGGCTTAGAAAATTTTGACTTTCACCTTAAAACTTCTAATTTACAACACCTTGACAGCAGAATGATGAAAATCATTATCCATGACTGTACTATTTTCTCAAAATCTCAATTTTTTCCAACTAAATACAATAAAATTTTCCTCCTACTAAAATTTCTTTTTCAAATTTTTTTTAACTTCAAGATTTTTTTTCAATTTCTTCAATTTTTATTTACCTACTAAAAATTTTCTGCTCTATAATTTTTTCATTTACCTACTTATTGATATTTTATATTTATCTGTTATCAAATGTAAAATCCCATTCTTTGATTTAACTTGACACTCTCTCGAATTTTTTTCACCGAGAGTTTCTTAAAAATTTTAGAGCTGGAAAATAATTTTAGAAAAAATTTTGGGCTGAAAAATTGGAATCCTGAGAAAAAATTTCGAGAGCTAAAAAAGTTTGAACGAAGATTTAATATTGAGAAAAAATTTCTAGAGTTGAAAAATATGTATTTTTGTAAAAAATACCAGTTGAAAAATTTTTACACCTGAGAAAAAAATTGAAGGAAGAAATTTCAGAATTGTTAAAAAATATTATTCTGGATTAAAAAAAATTTGAGTTGGGAAATATTCTGGAGAAAAAGAAATAAAGAGTTGAAAACATTCTGAGAAATGAGAAATCATTTTTCCAGTTGAAAAATTTTTGATAGGTACCCACATTTCAAATTTTCAAATAAAAAGCTAAATAATATAGCTGTAAGAAAAAGCTTTTGGCTAGCCTTTAGCTTGCTATTTTTAAAACTTTCGAACTTTCGGCTTTCAGGTTGTCACCTAAATTTGGTCGACTTTCAGCTTTTAGCTTTAAGCTTTTAGCTAGCTTTTCATCCCTGATTTTAACTGAAAAATCGGTGACAAATCTTTTTAGTGAAATTAATTTCATGAATTCAAAAAAACAAAATTTCATGAGGTTTGATTGATTCGGATTTAGAAAATAGGTAAGTCCATTAAAATTTTCTGGGGGAAGAAGTTATCTACAAATGAAAACAATTTGATAATTTATTGATTAAAAATGAAAAATTTCTGCCAGCTAACTTATGTAGATAGGTAGTTAGGTACGTACGTACTTAGGTAATTTTAAACTTACGTAAAGATACTTCAGGAATTTTTTTACCCTAAATTTTATCGTATACAAGACGAATGATGCGAATTAATTTTTTCAACTTTTAAGCATTCGTACAATTCGTTGATAAACTCACGATAACACTTCGGGCTCATATTTCTGCCTAATAAATCCCATAAAAAGAAATCGCCTATCTGTGAATCATAAAAAAACATTTTTAGTATTTTCGAGCCTTATCCCATCAAAATTCTGGAGAGCGGAGATGACGTTTACACTAGTTAAAATTCTGTAAAAATTTCGTTTACTCACCTCAGTTTCCTCGACTAATTCTTCTATTCGACATTTTTCATCCAAAATGTAATGTTTTTTCAATTCTCGTTTTCGAATCGTTGGCGATATGAAAATAACGACGTTGTGCACGATGGTCAAAATCGAAACGCAAGCCATAAAAATTAACCAAAACCTGTGGGCCAAATTTAAATACATACCAATTAACATGCCTTAGAAATTACAGGATCATAAGATCGTCATTTTTATGCATACCACAAAAATATATAAATTTTCTCGTTGATATTGTTCAAAGCCAGAATACATTTCAAATCATACGTTTTCATGATACCTCCGTCTCCAACTTTATAAAAATCACATTTCGTTACTCGGGGGAAAACTTTGATCATCGAATCGGTTTCGTCTTCGTGAGGCATGTCAGTGAAATTCAAGAAGTTGAGACCATATTTCATGAATTCGCCACCCAGGAATGCGTCTATTAGACATATATTTGCAATCTAGAATCGAATACGAAAACTTGTTAAAAATTTGACGACATTGATGAACGAAAGACGATAATTTAATGAGTACATGTACAGTTCTACATACCACGTTGATAAAGTTGAGAATTTCGCAGAAATAATACATCAGTGCAAATCCATTGTGGGTGTGAAGGGAATCGGCGGCATATTTCGCCAAAGATTTCAGTTCAATTCTGTGTTTAGCCATTACGTTCACCACTGGTCCTCTGACTTCCTTGGTTAGAATGCTGATTTTCTTCTTTTCCCAAATTTTCCAAATCCAGTGAGATAAATAAAACGAGAGTGCCTGAAAACGAGTACCTATTTGTACTATGCGTGTAGAATATCGAGGGAAAAATTCTAATTTTGATTTCTCATCTCTAAAACGTTAGATAGCAATAATGATGCTGAATTTTCAATTTTCCTGAATTCAGCCGAGAGTCAGTTTGAAAATTTTCCATAAATTTCAACTTTTTAATTGAATAATTCCAAATTTATTTTTTATAAGTAAAAAGTACCTGTAGGAATAACATCTGGGGAACCCATCTATAGAAAAAATGATACTTTTTCTCTTCGTCGTGTCCTATTCCATCTAACTTTTCTTTATAATTATGATTTTTCGGTGCATTATAAGTGTATCCTAAATAGTAGCAATAAGTATTTGCTTCTTTTCTTTCCTCTTCTTCTTTAAATTTTCCCATACACTGAATTGGTTCCCCTGAAATTTGACGTCACTCGAATGAAACGTACACTTGGCATTTTTAATTGATTTATGTACCACCGATTTAATGCTTACCAAACATTGTATATGCTGTGACTAACGCGCAGCATACAAACAATATTATCGATGTTGTTCGATAGTGCAACCGAAATATTGTATTGTCGATGATCGCCTTGTCAGTCTCATTTTGTGCTTTTTTCGCCGATTTGAAACTTTTCAATAAATCCAACATGGCCGTGCTCAGTAAACGAAATGAGATAATTTTATTTTTCGGAAAAAATTATTAGAAGGTTATAACTTTGAGCTAATTTGTAATTTCCTAGAAAAAAAAGGGTATTTTGATGATTAAGTAATTTGAACTTTGAACCAAGAATATCATTCACAGACGGTGACTAGTCCAAGAAGAGAGAGGTGAATAAGCGATATCAAGTATCTTCTTCATCCTGACGAGGATTTGTTAAACATGTTTGGATAGTTTTTGCTTTTCCAATTTTACCATAATTTCTCAAAAAATGTTTAATCTAGCTTAATAAATAAATAAGTAATTATGATTCTATTCTATTATAACTAATGAGCAATATCGTTTTGTTTTTCTGTTCCAGGTGAGTTAAGAATTTTCATTATGCTAGAATATAAGAAGTATAAGCGAGTAAGTGATTTTTCACGATTTTCGGGAAAATTTTATTTCAACAAATAATTATTATTAGATAAATAAAGTAAGAAGTAATCTTCATTATTTTGGAAATTTTTTGTTTTTTTCTGCCTAAGTAGAAATTTTTTTCGATCCTCTGACATCGTCTCTATAATTACCTATTTTCATTCTAAATCAGCGAATAATTGCTGATGAACAGTAGTTTTCCAACCAGCAGTTAAATTTTTGATTAAAATCAAATTACATGTCTAATAAACGTCCAAAAAAAAACCAATTCAAAATCTCAGGTACATACCTACCTACTAAAGTTCATTTATTATATTTTGGTAAATTTTTAAAAATTCGTCATGTTGTTATGGCTCTGCAAAATTGGTTTGAAAATTTGATCTAATCAGAGTAAAAAGGTGAAATTTTGTATTTCTTTTATTTTCTCCTTCTCAAATCGATTGGAAGCGGATTCAAGCCTTTTGGAGTCACCAGAAAATTTACGCGTTTTCCTGCTTGAAAAAAATCCCATAAAAATAACCAGAATAAAGTTTGTGCACCCTTCAGACGTGGATTTTCCATACTTATGAATTATGATATATTTGATGGATTGAAGCGGAATTTCTCAAAATTCCTTACTGTTGAGTCACGTTAAATCCATGTTTTTTTCTATAGCAAAGAATGAGATTTTTCAAAATCTAAAGAATGCTAAATGAATTTTTTTAAACCTGCCAAAGTTCCAAAAATGAACTTTACTTTTGAAATTTCGGGTAAGGAGGTATTTATGGTTTTTGGTTCTTTGTTTTTTTTTGGGGGGGGGGGATTCAAATTTAGGAGTTTCTTTGTCCATGAAATCAGTACCTACTCTTAGGATACATAATTTCAATTGGATCACGTTTTAATTATCGGTATTATTGTAAATGTAGTAGAATTTACTCGTACTTCTTGGATGATATGGATAATGTTATGGTTTATATCGTGGTGACTGGCTCAGCTCAGGCTCTTATTTAGCTCAAATAATCTCAAAAAATCAGTTTAGATACTCGTAATATGCGATGAAATAGCAATATTTGATCAATAATTTTACTTCCAGAACAATTAGAAGAGCCTGAGCTAAGGCAGCTGCCATGATATGCCATGTCCCTATTTTTATTCATCACGATAACGATCAATTTTAATCCCTTACGACCACAGTTATTTAAAATGAATATGATAAAATACTTACCCCAAAATCTGCTTGGTCCTGAGCAACTGCCCACAACTCACAGATGAATGAAATTATAAAATTAAACGTGCATCATTTTAGTAACTGAAAGGTGGTTCATACACTCTCTTGATGTTTTACAGTGCTAAACAATTATTGAAAATAACCCAACATTGTAAATTTAAACTAACATGAGATTATATAAATTTAACGTTCAATGTTCTGACTTGAGTGATGACTTCTAATTTCAGCAAACAAGATCTAATGCAACTTATGGGTAGCGTTTAGTCACAATCTTTATTGATAATTGAAAGATTTCCCAGAATGAGGGCTCTTACATAAAATCCAATTTTGAGAAAACGACGATTAAGGGATTCCAGAAAACTGCTTACGTTATTGGGAAAATTTTCACAATGAATAATTCGCGAAGAGTTCTGAAAATTTTTCTATGAGTTATTCACACCATGAAGAACGGAAGATCTAATCCTAAAATTCGTTCTCTTTAAATCGAAATCAGTCAAATTTGGCGAAATTCTGCTTTATGAATTAGTGAAAAGGTTCACTGAAAATCAGTGATTTTTCATTCACCGAAATCTTCTAAGTCGGAAAAAAATTAGTAATTTTTGATTGGAAAATCAGCGGAAAAGTACTGATTTTCGGTGAAATTTATTGAATTATTGATTAAAAAATGCAGAATTTCATCAAATTTGACCGATTCAGATTTAGAGATTTGGATTGAAGACCCAAGGGCGGCGTTTGAGAATTTTTCCACGTGGTACTTACTTGAAATATAGGTACCTATGTGTGGGTATCATGGCTGCTCAGATGGAAAATTCGAATTCCCCCCTCCCCGTACCCTTCACGAGGTCTTTAGTCGCAATGATTATTGATAAATCTTATATAGGCATCGACGGGAGTTAAATTTATAAAAAAATATTTAAATTATCAATTAAATTAAAAATAAAAAATTATTCTGCAAAAAATTGGTAACTTTGGTACATTTTTTTGAGGTTAAAAGTAACCAAAAAATTTACGTAGTTTTTTCATTATCGATTACAAAAACCTAACTCCCCTCCCAATTTTTTTGAAATCATCGAATGTTGGACTACCAGAAGAAATGCATTTTTTCTCAAAAAGAAAATGGTAATGGAAAATGGTACGTTTAGTCCAGGCAAATAAGAGAAAAAATGTACCAAACCCCCAAAAATTAAAGCCTGATTTTTTTCGCGTTTTACGTTCGTAATGGTCCACTACACAACATACTAAAATGGACACCCCATAACCCTCCGCTACCCCCAGGGGAGGGGTAAACACGTCCGCTGAAAACCGGTTTTTCGTGAATATCTCCTCAAATAAGCCTCAAAATTGAAAAAGAGTTATGAACAATCTTGCTCTACGCGTAATTTCCTATCGGAAGGGATTTTTTCTTTTTCAAAAACACTCACTTCCTTGACCAAAAATTAAGGGTAAAAAACACTTATTTTTCAACAATTTACAGCATTTTTGGAAAAAATTGAAACTTTTGGGAATATCTCCTCAAAAAAGCCTCAAAATGGAAAAATGGTTATGAACAATCATATTCTACGTGTAATTTCCTATCAGACAGGTTCGTTTTTTTTTTCGAAAACACCCGCTTCTTTGCCCAAAAATTAAGGGTGAAAAACACCTATTTTTCCAATATTTACAGTATTTTTGGAAATTATGGAAATACGAAGCTTAAAGTACCCAAAATGAGTATTTTTTTATATGTACATGCTGGTAGGGTATTCCAAAAAAAGTCAAAAATTTCAACCCCCATCCGTTAATTATAAGGGAGGTTATTGAATACTGCATTCAAAAAAATCGAGGTTGTGGAAAGAAAAAGTACTATAAACGCGATGTTATTGCTGATTATTGGTGATACAAAACATTTCTTTGCGTCGCGTCGTAAGGATTCAAAAACGATATTTTCAGCTTCGTGTTTCCATCATTTCCAAAAATACTGTAAATATTGGAAAAATAGGCGTTTTTAACCCTTAATTTTTGGGCAAAGAAGCAGATGTTTTTGAAAAAAAACGAAGCTGTCTGATAGGAAATTACACGTAGAATATGATTGTTCATAACCATTTTTCCATTTTGAGGCTTTTTTGAGGAGATATTCCCAAAAGTTTCAATTTTTTCCAAAAATGCTGTAAATTGTTGAAAAATAGGTGTTTTTTACCCTTAATTTTTGGTCAAGGAAGTGAGTGTTTTTGAAAAAGAAAAAAGTCCTTCCGATAGGAAATTACGCGTAGAGCAAGATTGTTCATAACTCTTTTTCAATTTTGAGGCTTATTTGAGGAGATATTCATGAAAAACCGGTTTTCAGCGGACGTTTACCCTTCCCCTGGAGGTAGCGGAGGGTTGTGGGGGTGTCCATTTTAGTATGTTGTGTAGTGAACCATTACGAACGTAAAACACGAAAAAAAAGTCAGGGTTTAATTTTTGGGGGTCAACTCCTAAAATGCCTGGACTATTCGAGCTTTCGCTGTGCTTGACCATGTCACCCGTGGATTGGCAGACTGGTGGTTTTCAAAATAGGGATACAAACACCAACTTTTGGGACCGGTCCCTGCTTTATACTTTCTCAAGTAAATTTCAGTAGATTCAGTTCTTGGACTATAATCTTTTAGTTGAAATTTCAATGAACATTATTTCACTTATTCAAAAATGAAAAAAATCATCAAACTTGATTTTGAGTGTTATGTCAATGTGTGTATTCAAAAAATAAGAGTGATTAAAATACTGTCCGAACGAAGTGTGAGCGTTTTTTTTCTCGAAAAATCATGTTTAAGAAGCATAATGCATTTCTCAAAAACATTTTCATGTAAAAATCTCTTTGTCAGGCTTAAAGGGAGGGGAGCTCGAGCCCGCTGAGCCCCTCCGTTGGGTGCGTCCATGTGTTTTTTTTAAGATTTTCGGGGTGAGCCAATTTTTGGGGATGACTATAGCCCGATAGCCATCCCCTTGAGTGCGCTCCTGGATAACAAAGGCCACCAATGTAAAAACCTTCCACTTCGAAGACCCTAAACCTTTCAAAAAAATTTTGTGGAATTTAACTGTGCCCCTTTTGGTTCCCATCTTGAAGTCAGTTCATTGGCTCGCTAGTAAAAAAAGAAGTAATGAACTCTTGAATACTTCTCGAACCTAATTCGGTGTATACTTCATAACTACATATTCGAGCTACCGGAACACTGCTGTTAATTTAACGAGCACCTACACTACATGTTTATTCCATACCCTAGCATCGAATTAACGGTGCGGTAAAGAGAGAGAAATGAATCTACACAAATCTAGGTACCTAGACACTAAACCTAATAACAACTCGATAACGAGCCTCAATAAGAAAGATAATCGCGTTAGAGTACGTTAAATTTGGGTCGAAATGTTAAACGTTAAATAATTACTCTCTCGTTAACCTCGCGTGTAATGTTGGCGATGTTCGCGTCTTGTAGACAAGCCAAAGACAACGCGATGATGATCTACCACAGCACCTCGTAATCCGCGATATCTTCAGGAAATTCGACCAAGGAACCAATACACAATTACGGCCATCAAGTGCTACGATGATCGATATGTACACTGACCTGATTCGTCGAGATAGCATGACCAGCGTCGAATAATTTTCCCAGATTCATCGAGTCATCGCAGCGCACAGCTCAGATACGAAATCAATCGCGGAACCAATGCTAAGATTATGGATAGAATTGTTGACATTGAATGATGACTGAGAAAATATCTGTGAAAAAAAAAAAGGCAGCCCACAACGCTCTATTACTATTCCCATGGACACGCAGTTGTAAATTTACTACGAAGCTATAAATGTTTTTTTTTTCCTTACTCCAAATAGATTTTAATACACCGTTCGTTAACCCTCTTCAGGTTTTGGTTTAATTGCATTTAGTTACCCGTGTATGCGATTAAAAGGTTCGGGATATGCGCTTGATGACCACATTCCTACCGAGTAAATTCCCTTTACACGAGTTACCGTTAAATTGAATCCAGTTGTTTGACAAATTGACGATATGCCTACAAAGGTTTGTTTACATTTGTTAACATTTCAAAGTGTAAATGCAATGGTACCGTATTCTCTGCCGTTAATATTACGAATGGAGTTTCTATGTAGCTCGCAGTATTTCCTGGCTAGGTTTTTTCTTCTTTTCCACCGGCTCGAATCATTCACACGCTCGAGAACAATTATTATTTGTAAAACTTGCAAAATGGTTTTCATATTTTCTCAGCATAAGATCCACCTGGGAAGAGCAAGAGGGTGTCTTAACGGGGTATGTCGTCACATGGTAACTTTTGTCTTCTGGGGGTTTATCGCATGCTGAAGTTCAACGACCATCGGCAACTTGGATGTCGAAAAGTAAAAGCTATGGGTTAAATTAGATAATTAGAAATGTTTGAACTGCGGATCATCTTCGGCGTAATCGAGGTTTGTTTTTGTATACACGAAAGTTGTCATAATTAAACGAATATTGATGGTTGCTTGCAGCTGGAAACGTATGTGGGTAATTACGTAACATCTACCGAAAAAATTGGCCATTTTTGTTGTCGAAGGCTCGAAATAAACAAGGTTATTAATTTCGTACGTTATACGTTTGCACTTCGGTCTGCACAGCTCGCGAAACATTGATCAATGGACTAGTTGGAAACGATACGACGAAGATGAAACCATTTGTAAAAATATTCGATATTTTATCACTGTGGCGGTCGGGAAAAAAAAATTAATTATTGGATGAAATTGGTTATAGTGAAAGTGACTCTGGGAAGATTACAAAAATCTCTGAAATATGTAGTTATAGAAGGTCTTCGACAAAACCGACGACGATCTACTTTGCTATTGAAAGCGAATCAGCCGGCTCGCGAATCGCTATTTCTGATCGACTTTAATTTTATGGTTGTGATTTCCGAAGACAATGGCAAGGTTATCAAAGTAATTATTACCAAGTTTTACTTTTTTTTCGACGGTAGCGCATACCTTTGTCACACAGATTCTAGGTAGTAAAATTATACCCACCGATGGGTTAATTGAGGTGAATTATCGAGGTGGGATTTTTCCAAGTGCGACGACATCGTGGTGGAGTATTTTTTCCAGTGAGTTTGGGTTGATTGTAGGAGTTGGTGAGTTGGAAAATGTCTGCGAGAGATGGTGGCATGTTTTGAGAATAGGCGAAAAATTGTTTGTTTGGAAAAGGTGAACAAACTAATTCTTTTCCCTTTATTTGAAAAAATCATCAACGTGAGATGAAAAGTGTTTGGAAAAACTTTCTTCAATTTTTGTAAAAAATACGTGAAAAAATTCGACTAATGAAACCATTTTTCTAACCCTGTGTTCTGTTTTCCAGAAAAATACTAAAAAGTTCAAAGAAGTTTGATGAAGTATTTAATTTCGATGTTGAAACAAAATCTACTGAAGAAATTACTAAAAATGAGGCGAAAGTTGTAAAAAGATTCTTAAATTCTACTAGAAAGGCTTGAAATGCTATTTTAAAATGTGGAAAAAAAATTCAAAATAGTACTTACTAATAAAAATATAAAATTCGTATTAAAATTGTTTGAAGTTGGAACGGGGTGGGAAGGGAGGGAGAGGGGGAAAAGGGACACCTCGTCTCTCACTCTTAATTATGAGTTTTATGAGTTTGAACTTTTCAAAAAGCAGACTTTTTGAAGAATTTTCTGAGTGGAAAAAATACGAAAAATCGCACCTTTACCTAATCGGAAAACCCAGAAAAGTTCTACTTCTGTTGAAAATTTTAATTTTTTGGCCTTCAAATTCAATAACTAACTTCGATTCCTTCGGTTCGTTGTTGTTTTAAAATATAAAGTAACATTTTTTTTTAAATGCATTTTTTAAATGACGTTAAAATTATTGGAAAATTTTGTAAAAACGAAATTAAAAATTTCCGTTATTTTCTAATGTTTTATCAAACTTTGGAAAATTTTGCTTAATTTCTTTTCTGCTGCAAAAGTTGTCGATTCTTCCTCTCCCCCCCCCCCAGCGGTAGCTATAATACAGCCGTGTTGAAATTTGCTAAAATTATGTACTATCAAGGTAAACGTGGAAAATATGTTAAGATAATTTTTTTTTCACTTATTAACTTCATAGTGACAGGAAAATTGAAAAATTTGAAAATAGTTTTTAAAAAATCGTTGAAAATGGCAAATTTTTTGAAAGATGAAGAAAATTGTTTGAAAGTATTGCAAAACTACAGTGTCGAATTGTCCTAGCAATTACTCAAATGACGTTGGAATTGTTGAACATTATGGTGAATTTTTTTTGAATTTTTATTTACGTATTTTGAAAATTTGAAAATTCTTTCAGAATTGGCAAAATTACTGCAAAAACGATAATTTTTAAAAAATTGGATTTTCTCAATATTTCACGTCATTTTGTAAAGTTTTAATGTTCCAACGTTATTTTCAATGATTTTTCAGAAAATTCAAGAATGTGGTTAGTTTTTTGCTCTTTCAACGATTTTCAGGGCATTTTGTTAATGAAACTTTCGTTTATTTTTGCAGTTTGTAAGGATATTTTTATTCATTTTTTTTTTTTGTAATTTTAAGACAATTCTAATTAGATATGTACTTAGAATTTTTTTCTAGCATTTTAACAGTTTTTACTTTTTGCAATATTTTGAGAAATTTTTACAATTTGCAATAAAAGTATGAATTACTTTGGAGGATTTATGTCTACTTCATATCGAACGCGAGAACCATTAAAGTAAGAAAATATTACAAATTTTCGAAAAAAATTAAAAAGTAGGTACGAAATTTCGACAAAAAGTGATTCCAAAGAAAAGTTCTTGAGGAGGAAAGAGGAAAGTTGAAAAAATGTATGCCTTTAGAAATTCACACTTTTTTTCTGTTAATTTAGATTTGAAAATTGCTAGAATTATTTTTATTTTTCATGGGAGGGGGGAAAGGAGCAGATCAGACTTACGAATTCATTAAGAGCAAGAAAAAAAAACATGAAAAAAGCAAAAATTTCAATTTTAGCACGAACCTTTTCATACTTTAAGAGTATGCTCTACCTTGTTATCAGTGAAAATTGAAAAATTTAGGATCGGGATATCTCAAGCATCATTGAATAAAGTGGTCTGAAAATTTAATATGTGCTTCGGAACAACGCATTATCTTTTGAGAACTTTTGAAATATTTTCAAAATTTTTCTTCAATTTAAAAAAAAGAATTTTCAAAAATAATACTTTGGATAAAAAATGTTGTTGTTTGAACAATTTTTTCCAATCATTTCTTTTTTTTCAAAAATGAAAAAGAAATTTTGAAAATATCTCAAAAGTCCTCAAAAGATAATGTTGCTCCGAAGCACATATTAAATTTTTAGAACATTTTTTTCAATAATGCTTGAGATACCCCGATTTTAAATTTTTCCACTGATAACAAACTAGAGCATACCCTTAAAAATGATTTTTACATTGATTATGGCAATGTTTTAATTTAGGAAAATTTTAGATCATTCTAGTAAGGTTTCTGTGTGTGGTTTAATCAGGATTTTTTGGTTTTGAGTTTGAGAAAACGAGAAAAATTGTATTTTGAATCGAAAAATTCAGAATAAATTTCCTGCCTCCTGAATAAGCCAACTCCGGTTCATTCCTAAGCCCAAAAGACCTATGGACATGGTCCTCTCGTATGAGGTCGAGATTACAATCTTTACGAAATTCTCTCTCAGCAGCAATATCGTAATTTAAACTACGAGGTAAATGAAATCAGCTCACGTTCACTAGTTCGGATTCTTCAACATCCTCTACAGCAATATGCTATCTGCTATTCGATCCAAGCTCACCATTAATCACCGCCAGAACGTTGAAAAAACTTAGAATCAATATACAAATACGCATACCTACAGTCAACGACGGGCCATCATTTCGAAGCACTTTTTCTCCACACACAGCACACTATTGGTACCTCTGCCTTACGAGATAATATCTAAATTCTGCACATCCTCCACACAACTGGCAACCTGCACCTTATTTCGGATGCAATAAATCTCGACATCCGAAAGGAAAATTACATAACACATATCATCGCAGAGAATCTCTCCACAATTGAAAGATTCCCCAAGTACGCATCGAAATTTCATATAGATACGTTTGATACCCGTATGTAGGTATTTACGCTTCAACACCATCTCGCAACTTATCCCGACGTGAACTCTGTTCAGTCCGTGTTTTCAAACCATCGGTAATGACGACTTAATTGGTGAATTTGGCGAAGCGTTAATTAAGGCCTTTCGCATAAGCACGTCGAGCTCAATAACCTAGTAACGCTGATCCGGAGTCGCAGACAAGACGGACATGGACATTGAAAATGCGAAAATAGCCATCGACGTACCTATGATGCTGGAACACAGTTCGCGGGCTAAAAACCCAATTGGATGGGTTGATAAAATCTCGGCTAATTATTCTTTAAAATTATAATTATTAGTTTTCGTCGATATAATTATTATGTCAGTAATATAATTCCGATCGACTGTATACGAGGAGACCTGGAAACCGGTTAGAATGCGCCGCAACAGCCATCACATAAGTTGCAGTGCAGCTATATTCGACATAATTTGAACTTTGATGCGAAGAGCGATTTTTCTGCGTTGACTTGCGGATTTAAAAAAAGAGCTGTGCTTCTAATTCGGAAACCTATTGTCTCGTCTGGATTTGAATGAATTGTAGTCTAACGTGTGGTACTCTCTCATTCTGAATCAGTGAAGTCACTGATAAACAGTCAGAATTGCAGCACAGGAAAAAATTAGTGCAATTCACTGATTTTCAGCGAATTTTTGCTGATTTTTCAAAGATTTTCACTCATTTTGCTGCTAATTTCATAAATTTCACTGACTTTAGTGAATTTTTACTGATTTTCCAGTGGTTTTTCTCACCGATTTGGTTTCATTGAAAATGTTTCCACTGATTTTCTCCTGTGTTGCAATTCTGACTGTTTCTCAATGATTTTCGATAATTTTCACTGATCTAGAAATGAGAGAGTAGGTAGGGGTACTCTCTCATTCTGAATCAGTGAAAAATCGCCGATAAACAGTCAGAATTGCAGAACAAGAAAAATCAGTAAAATTCACTGATTTTCAGTGATTTTTCACTGATTATTCAAATAAGATTTCACAGATTTTTCAGTGAATTTCATAAATATCACTGCGTTTTTTGTGAATTTTCACTGATTTCCAATAATTTTCTTTCACTGACTTTCTTTCAGTGAAATTTTTTTCACTGATTTCTTACTGTGCTGCAATTCTGACTGTTTTTCAGTAATTTTTGATAAATTTCACTGATTTAGAAGTGAGAGAGTAGACCACCAAAATGTTAGATGCTCGTTTTGAAAACAACTCCAGGCCTACGTGATCAAAATTTGATTTTTGCCATTTATTTTAAAGGGAACATTTTTTTTTCATAAAACCAGGGATATGAACTGGAATTGAAAAAAACATCGGTTTCGGTTTCAAATTTCTTATTTTGGTTTTGAGTACGGTTTAAGTTTTTTTTTTCGTTTCGGTTTTGGTTTCGGTTATGGTTACCGCAAAAAAATGGGTTTGATTCTTGAAATTTTTTGTTGAAGTAAAGAATCAGAAACCAGAATAAACTGTAAATCATTTACTGATTTCAGAACTTGGGACAATCTAAATTACCAACAAGCTGAAAAATAAGGATGCAAACCGAAATTGAAAAAAATATCGGTTTCGGTTAAGCGGTTACGGTTTCAAATTTTTTATTTCTGTTTCGGTTCTGGTTTCGTTTCAGTTTTATTTTTTTTCATTTCGGTTACGGTTTTTGGCCTATTTCAACAATTTGAATTTCGGTTTCGGTTTCGGTTCACATCCCTGATTTTAAAAGCTTATTAGGATTCCTTACTTGGAAAATGATCATTATTAATAAATACTGATCTCTGATTGATTTATTCTCACGGAAGGACGATTTTGTTTTGTGCGATGGTTTGGTGTACTTTTGCTTTTTTTCAAGTACAAATTTGATTTTCTTAACGTTTTTCTGAGTTCGAATTTTTCCAAACTTTTTAGCTCTAATTTTTTTTCAAGAATCCAGTTTTCTACAATTCCTTCAAAATAACTTATTTTTCCAGTTTAAATTTTCCAATTTTCTCCAATTTCTCCAATTTCTAAATTACTCAGCAAATTTACTAGTTCAAATTTCCTCCAATTTTTTTGCAAGTTCCATTTATTTATACTTTTTTACGTTCAATTTTTTAAAAATTATGCATATTTTTCGAGTTTTTTTAACGTTGAAATTTTTCTTAACTCGACAAACTCCCAATCTTCCATTTTATCTTGAAAATACGCCAATGTTAAAGAAAATTGAGATGTTGTTAACAAAATAAAAAGTTTCGATTAAATCTATGAAATATACCGAGCTCCCCCCCCCCCACGTCTATTTATTTTCTTTTGACGTCGTTTCATTTCCAATTAGAACGAAGGATTGTCGAGTTGGAAACAATTTTGAAGCTTACCGAACTTGAGAAAAATACGTTGGAAAATTTTGAAAAAATTCAAACTTGTAATTTGAAAAAATTTGAACAAAATTGGAAATTGAAAATATTATTGAAGGAATGTTGTAATCTTAAAAATTCAAGCACTTGAAATACTTTTTGAAAAAATCTGGTCATCTCCCACTTTTATCGATTTTGCTTTTAATTTTTGTTATTTGCTCAACATGACTTGAGACTTGTTTTTCTTAGGTTATAGGTAAGTACATGAATAAAAAATAAAAAAATCTGAAAATTTGTTCATCATGTTTGAAGTGATGCGAACTAATTTTCATAGGTACTTATTTAATATCAACGCTGATTGATATTTTCGTGGTTTTTATTTTATTTAAAATTATTCATTCAATTTTTATTATTTACTTAAATTCACGAGCAAAACAGCCAATCACAGTGCAGTATTTATTAATACCTATCACCATATTCGAAATAAGGAATCCTAATACGCTGCATAAAACCATTACCTAATTATTAAGGCCAATGAGTACATAAAAACACTTTGAGAGAAGCAATAAATGTTATGTATCTAACTTGAAAGTGGAAGGGGCTACTTCTAATCAAAGATTACATTTTTAGTTCATTTAAAAGAAAACAATTGAAATAAAATTTACTTATCATTTCTACACAACACACAATAATTGGAAAACGAAAACACGTGCTTTTGCCAATCTTCGATGTTGTAGGAGCTCTGTCCAAAAAATTTTTGGAGAATTTTAATAATTCAACTCAGAAAAATTACTAAAAATGAGATCTTTGATCAAGAGTAGTCCCTTCCATGTTTGAATTAGCTAACATGCGTACATAACATCTTTGTGTTTTATCCATTGGTCATAACTAGGGCTGAGATTTTTATGCGCTATCAAACCCCACCATGCAGCATATCAAAATGTAGGTATTTTTAATCTGAATGCAGAAATGCTATCAAAATTACTAAATTAGAATAAGGAAAGAAGTAAAGTGAGAAAATCATCGAACTTTTATAAAATTATGAATTATGAGAAGAAAAAACATCGAACTTTTATAAAATTATGAATTATGAGAAGAAAAAACATCGAACTTTATATTTTAAAATTTTCGTGAAAACGATGCGACTACAAATCGAAAACTCGTTCAACAAGTCACAGACAAAATTTTTAATTTTTTTTTTTAATTTTGAAGAGTTGATTTTTTTTAAGCTCAAAATTTCAACTTTTATGCTGTTTTTTAGTGATTTTTTTTCAAATATGCGAGAATGGTCGAAATAAGCGTTAAATAAGCGGTTTAAGGGCCTTTTTTTGACTAAAATAAGCATTTTTAAGCAATTACGTCGAAATAAGCAAAAATATGCGATATCAAATTGCATAATTCGGCGTAGAAAGGCATGAATCGCAAAAGAAACCATGATATGCGGTATCTACTATCACGCTATCAAATATGCGATATCATAAAAATCTCAGCCCTAGTCATAACAGTTTAAGGTTTTGTGGGAACAATTTTTTTTGTCAATTTAAAATACATGGCAAAAATCAAAACTTTGAACACTTGGGCCTGGAGTTGTTTTCAAAACGGCTGAGGCCCGGTGCTAAAAAAGTTTTCGGGTTCTTTTCCCTCCGAAAAATGTTGAAAATTGATTTTTGAACTCTTTCGAAAATTTTTTTGGTTCTGCTCTTTTTGCTTAATCGTTTTAAAGAGAAAAATAATGAAAAATTGCAATTTTAGCAAAGAAAAAAAGTTTTTTGTTCTTTTTCACTATATTTTCTCCAAATAAAATTAAAATTAGAATTTTGAGCCCCTCACATTGATCTTCAAAAAATGCAAGCCCGTTGCAAATGCACCCTTTGCACCTCCCTCTCCTCGTCCCAGCTAGTAAGTGAACTATCAACAAACATAATACAGGAGAATAAAACAAAAAGTGATCGAGTAAAGTGATTCAGGTCGTTAGAGAACTATACGGTACTCGATATGAAATAAATCATTACATGTGACATAATTCATTCATACGTGATTATTGATATTGGTTTTGCTCTAATTAATATTACGAAATAATTTTTTTCAATTTCAATGCCTACACGTAATAAGGAAATCGACCGAATTCGAATAGTCGATTAGATTTAACCAACTAATCGATCTTCTTGGTATTTGATTACGAAAATATTCCAGTATAGGTAATAAAAATACTAATACATTCTTAAGTATGCATTTATTTATTATTTATATTCGAAGAAACATAACGTTAAATTTTATTAACGATTCGATCGGTTTTAAATCCTATACTCGCCGAATTTCCGAAAAAAACCATCGTCTCGGTTAGTCGGTCATATAAAAAGGAGAAAAATTATTCTCTGGTGTACGTATCGGCAAAAGGTGCCTGGACCGGTGTATAGTAGCACCTCTGGCAGTGGCCTACTTATACCTTTATGTGTATCTTCGCCGGATGCAGGTTACGTAGAGAAGAAATAGGCAACAGTAAACGTGTATTTTATAAGCCGAGCTAAAATGCAGCGCTGATACTGCTGGTACTCTCCGGTCGTACTGTTATTATCCGCAATGCACTTCTTGTATATAGCGGAATCTCCTGCGGCGTATTGTCGTATTATACTTCGAGGAGAGATTTGCATTAATTTTAGAAGTTTTTGAGAAATTTTCAACAGTTGCAGAGTACAGATTGGGATTTTGGTTTCGGGGGATTGTTTTGTAGCATGCAATGTCAGAGGGAATTTTGACGAGTGAATTTACCGGCTTCTTGGTAAACGTAGGGTTTACTTTGGAAGAAATGACAGCAGGAATTTCTGTAATGGTGAATGAATTGTGTATCTGCGAGCGAGTACCGAGAGATCTATGGGATGGAAAATTATTGTCGAGTGGGTGTTTATTTTGATAATTAAAATATTTCCGGTGAAAATACTTGTAATTCTAACCGCGAGTCACGAGCGTAATCAACTATTTGCAATTTAAATCGCGAATTCTTCCGATCATTGAATATAATATTCGAGTTGTACTATGATCACGAATCAAGCGGTTTGAGTTGATGAAAAATTAGTATGAAATGAGGTTTCGATGCTGTTCGATGACATTGGAAAAAAGTTCCGAGTATATTTTGAATTTCTTTCATCTCTTCTGTGACCAAGTTTTCAAGTTATGAAGGGGAGGGGCAGGATAAATAAGGTCAAATTACAAGATTTGAATTATTATTTTTGGGGGGAGTTTTGTGAAGTAATCTGAATTTAGAAAATGTGCCTATCGAAAGACAAATTTATTAAAATCCAATCTTGATCCATGAAAATTGATTTTCCTTTTGAGAAAATTCGTTGTGAAATCGTGAATTTTAAAAATTCGAATTGAGAATTGATGGAATATTCAAAGGTCAATTTTTTCAGCTCCGTAGCTAGCTTGAAGACAACATGGGCAATGACCTCGAGCTTGGAAAAATTGTTTCTCCCCTTGATAAAATTGTAATGATGTGACAAATGCCACAAAGCGGTATTTTTCTTTCGTTGCGTCGCGTCAGCAGCAGGAACGAGTGATTGGGTGGTATGGTAACACTTCCTAGTAATTATGCGCTTATGTTCTGCCATTCATCTCCGCTGTTAAGCTGATTGCATACTTTTTTTAATTTGAGGGGAAATTTTTTTTTGAAAAAATGCCGGATGGTGACTTTTAAAATTGTTGCCCCTTGTATCAAAGGGTAGGCAAATTGATGTGCACGAAGTAGTTGGGTATAGATAATCATATGGGTATCTGTTGGGTACCGATTCCCTCCCCCCCCCCCATCATTTTCTGCGCAAAAATATAAAAACCAATCTTTTCAAAAATTATTGCCCCTTAAAATAGGAAGGTAGACAAAATGTCAAACTTGGGAAATGAAAGGTTGAACATTTACGTACAGTACACCCTCTGGAAGTTATTATCCCATATCGCACATTGGTCCAGCGCAGGAAAATTGACCAGTATAAATGACATTTCCTCAAGTATGGAAGGCTATGGTTAAAGTTCAAAAATTGTATTTTTTTATTTCGAAAAATCTTTTGAAAAATTTTTGCTTTTACTCCACTCAAATGATAATGCTTCCTTCAATTTTCGATTTTTTTGAAAAAATTTTCGATAATCCACTTCTTTTTTAATTTTTTTTTTGGTTAATCTTGTTTTTTTTTCAATTTTTGTCATCAATACCTGTGTATTGCTTTGTAGCCGTACTTTCACAATTTTAGTGAATTTTTGTGTCTGTATTATAATTTCAGTTGATGCTCCAACTAAAAAATTTCCAACTACGAATCTGTAATAGTTGACTTTTTCCCAAATTCGTGAATGTTTTCGATTATTTGTTGTTAGGAAGTTGAATTATTATTTGAAATCAACGTTCTCAATTTTGAAAAATCAGTTTTAAAATTTTAATAAAATTCAAAAAGTTTTCTGATAAATTGGAATGAATTTATCTTGGGCCAGGGATCGAAGAACAGAACGGGAACATGAATAAAAGAACAACAAAAATTTGAAAGAGGGAAGGGGAACGAACAAAAGAAAGAACACCAAAGAAAAAAATAAAGAACAGAACAGACACAGGGAACGACTTTTTTTTTTTTTTAAAGAGAACGAAGAACGAACAATTTTCATTTTTTTGATATGTTCTTGTTCTTCTAATAAAATCATTTTTTTACATTTTTTTTGGTCATTTTCATAACATTATCCATTTTTATTCCAATTTCGAATTCCAAAAAATCGAATACTTTTAAGTATTTATTATACTTATTGTGTGTTAATTTTCGATTAAAATTCAATTTTTTGACTGAATTTAAATTTTTCTTGCAAAAGAAATAATGTATACCACTTTATTGAAGGGGGAAAAAAAAAAGAACAAGAGAACGGAAAAGGAAGAACAAAATAATACAAATTTTGTAAAGAACATGAGAACTGAGAACGAAAAGCGAACTGATGATTTATAAAGATCAGAAGAACGAGAAAGACAGACACTTGTTTATACTCAGGAACGATAGAGCAAAGAACCAACAACAAATTTCCTTGTTCTTCGCATCCCTGCCTTGGGGTAAACTGAATGTAGAGGCAAATTGACAAAATCATTTGTCCGGTAAAGAGAATAGACTGCGAGTTAAAAAACTTCCCAAATGTGATACATTTTTTAAAATTAAAAAAATTTTGCATTCCAAATTGAAAAAGTTACAGTTTGAGTTGAAAAATTGAAACTTTCTTCTGAATTGAGAATTTTCAATTTTTATTCCCCACTTCTCCCACCAACACCAATTTCAGTTCAATTTTGATTCGATCGAACAATCAGTTTCTTATTTTAGCCCCGAATCGAGTTTTTTTTTGATCAAGTAAAAATCAAAGTTGATTAATCGATTAAGTTAGTAGGGTGGAACTTTTTTTTTGAAATTAGATGAATCAATATTCTCACTATTTCTATTCCAAAAATTCAATTTTTTCATCGTGCAATTCTGATTTTTCTTCTTATCTACCTCTCTCCCTTCAAATCACACTTTTCTAAAACGTGTTATTCAGTGTGCTGCTGATTAGAAAGAAATCGAGATTTAGGTACAAATTGAATTGTTTTCAATGATTCGTATCTTAAGATGCCATAAAAGGGTAGTAGGAGTTGGGCTAAAATTATTAACATTTAAAAATTTTTTTTTTAAATTTTGCATCTTGAGTTGAAAAGAATCACATTTTGTTTTGAAAAATTAAAAGAATTTCCTCTAAATCAATAATTTTGAATTTTTGGACCTCCTTTCCACATACACCGATTTCAGTTCATTTTAAATTCATCGATTGATCAGTTCTAAATTTCGATCCTCGAATGTCTTTTTTGATTGAATAAAAATTAAAAAGAAATAATCAATAATTATTGTGAATTTGAGAAAAAATTTAAGAATTTTAGCCCTTGAACCTCTTTTTTGGGCAAAATTATTGTCCTTGTTGTTTCGCTCATGCTCAATTTTAATAATTTTTCCAAAATGTTGTATATTTTCTAAAATTTTATACGATCAGAGAATTCAACATCCCCCCTCCCCTAGAACCTGCTTAACTACATCACTGCCTCTTCCAATACCTACGATAATTGATAACAAGAATTTTGCCTACGTGAATTTTTCTGACAATAGAATCCAAATCAGACGAATAATTAACAATTACTCGATAATTATTGCACCTCGGCGAATATTATTGGAATATGTTTTTCTTGATGCAAAAATATAATCCACCACTTCTTTAAAATCAGTGAATTGCATACGTACGTGCAACGCGCATAGTTTTAGCCAAATTCGCACAAGTATTGAAGCATCGATATTCCGTAAAAAAATGATACCATTCAGTAGCTAGGTAAACACGTCTCAGGTATCAACGTTTCTGACTTATTGATGAAGTGAATTTCCACGTAGTCGGTGTTCATCGCGGTGTTCGCTTACATATATTTTTCGGTTCTTCTGTCGCGTCCGCATAATGTGTGAAAATTTCCACGACGATTTCCAGTAAGTACTTAAAACCTAAGCCGTTGCCAAAATATACTTATTCGACGATAATATGCTCGGAATTAAACGAAAGTTACCGTTGTTCGATGCGATGTGTATCCGTATTTATATTTTTCAAACGATCATGCGAACGTAAACAAACCTCAGATTCGGCAATTAAAATGGATCATGGCGGCGAAGAATTTACACATGTCGGCTCGTATGTGTTGTTCGGCGATGCTAAGAAATATATAAGACGAAAATATCATCAGTTGAGTGATAATTTAACGCATATAAAAGTTTAAAATCCGTTATAAGTTTATAAATTATTTTCGCGTTAATATATGAGAACTAGCGTGACTTAAACCAGTTTAGCGGACGGCACCGGGTTCAAATTTATTATTTGGGATATACCTTGGAACCGTTGTAAGTACCTGAGTTGCGACACAGCCTCCGGAGTCTGTTACGACGTTAATCATGTTGGCAAAATATGCGGCAGACAAAGTTGGAAAATATGAGCGACTCAGAGAATTAAAAAAAAATCACGCTGTCTAGACGCTGCACCGTGTTGGTTTTATTTTTAAATACTATAATTATTAAGGCTTTTTTGCTCGTCATCTCCTTTCCCCCTCGTTCGTCCCCTGTCCCTACTGCGAGCCTGAATGATATTTCAATTCAGACTCGAATTTCTCTATGGAATTTGCATAAATTTAGAGCTTACTCAATACGTGTTTTTCTTTTCTCCTCGAAACGAGAATTACGACGATGATTTCTCAAGTATTCGGAGTCGATGGCGAAGACAACGAGAGGAAAAAAAGTTGCGGACATTTTTAAGTATAATTGATCTCGCGTGACCAACGTGTGTAATGGCAATTTACCCGGGTAATACGAGGTTATAAAATTTACCTACACGAATTGGCGGCTCTAGCTGATAATAAAATCAATACCAAAGGTGATTCGATCGGTGAAAGTAACACATTCGCTGTGGATGGCCAAGCAATCGGGCATCATCAGCCCAAGATATCCCAAATAATTCGATAAACGCGCGATTTAAAATCATCGATGATGATGTCTCTATTCGTATTATCCGAGTTTTTTTTATTATTATTGAATCGCTATTTAGGATATCTTCGAAGCGTGACATTGTACGATCGGCAACTTGGAACGTGGTATCCGAAAAACAGCGCAACGGCGCTTTTTGTGTCGTAAATCATGGACGTGGCGGAGCTGGATGGCCTGGCCGCGTATCGTACGAACTATGGCGTTATTTATAGGCTAATTTTTCACTTTAATGGCTTCGATTTGTATTGGAAATGGTAATCGATTATGGTCGATAACGGATAAATAGATCGAGCCGGTCAGGTGCCAGAGATAGGAACTTGTAAATGGTCATTGTAGGTGCTGTAATAGTTTCAGTGCTTCTGGAACTGGTACAAATCTGGTGAAGTTGTTTCGTCAATGGATGATGTTTTTCATCTGTTCGGAGTGCTGCGTACGTCGGTTTGAGACGATCGCGGTATGTGGAGGAAAGAAAAATAGATGGGAGGGGAACTTTGCTTCGAGGGATATGTCTGGTGATGAGAGTATTGATATGTGAATCTGATCCAGTCTATGGGATCGTTATAGGTTGATTCGAGTCTTATCTCGTTTTAATTGATTTTATCTGCGACTACGTTGTGATTTATTCGACGATTTTAGATTTTTAATTGGAGAAGAGAGGGGTATTATGTAAGCGTATGGGTTATTTATGTAGATTTTTGATTTTTTTACAAATCTATTCGGCGTATTTGATTGAAAATCCTTTTCAAAAAAAAGTATTTTCGTTAGAATTTATTGAAATTTTTAACGTTTTTTTTTTTTTTAGCATAAGAAACTTCAGCCTCCTACTCTCTCATTCTGAATCAGTGAAAAGTCACTGATAAACAGCCAGAATTGCAGCGCAGAAAAAATCAGTGAAATTCACTGATTTTCAGTGATTTTTCACTGATTATTCAAAGAATCTCACAGATTTTTCAGTGAATTTTCACTGATTTCCAGTGATTTTCTCTCACTGACTTCCTTTCAGTGAAAAATTTTCACTGATTTATTACTGTGTCGCAATTCTGACTGTTTTCAGCGTTTTTTGATAATTTTACTGATTCAAAAATGAGAGTTCAAATATTTGTTATTTGTCAAAATATTCGTATGACCAGCTTTTTTTTTCATTTTTTCATAAAGTTCAAAGGTTATAGCTGGTTAAGCAGGGTGTTTTGGCCTTGGAAATCGATTTCGACTATTCCTATCTCAAAAGGATCCCCTATTCTAGCAAATTATTTTTTAGAACAATTTTGAACCCCTAGCTGGAGTATTTTTTTGAGGAGGTGCCAAAATGTGTTTTCTTTCAAATTTTCTCATTTTTCGCCAAATGCAGATAACAATTTCGCGTTTTTTTTTAGATAGCTTCTAAAGGATAAGAGGATACCTAGAATTTTTTTTTCAAAATTTTTGAACAATTTTTCGCCGAGTTACGCTGTTTTGAAAATTTTGAACCCCCATTGTGTAATAACTAATAAGGATCAAAAGTGAACTGGATTTTTCCCCTCAAATTGAGTGCTATTGATCCATAAGTCATGAAAATGTTTAAAATTTTGAAGTTATGGAAGTTTTCAAAAAAAAAAAGAAGCGAAATCGACACCCATTTTGCCTACTTTATATTAACTCAAAATGGGGGGGGGAGGGTGAGGTGCCTAAAATGGGGGTCCCGAGAAAACGGTTATCCAACAAATTTTACCTAACTTCTTACAACTTTTACATGTCACCGAATTTTCTGGATTATAAGGTTGAATCAATATTGATGAATTTTCTAAAACTTTTCATCGATATAAATTGCGATATTTTATTCTCTCATTTTGAATCAGTGAAAAATCACTGATAAACACTCAGAATTCCACTACAGGAAAAATTAGTGAAATTCACTGATTTTCAGCGATTTTTCACTGATTATTTAAATAATTTCACTGATTATTCAAAGAATTTCACTGATTATTTAAAGAATTTCACTGATTCTTCAGTGAATTTCATAAATATCACTGAGTTTTCAGTAAATTTTCACTGATTTGCTTTCAGTGAAAAAATTTTCACTGATTAATTATTGTGCTGCAATTTCGACTGTTTTTAAGTGATTTTTGATAAATTTCACTGATTCAGAAATGTGAGAGTAGACAATTTTAAAAGAACTTTCGAGCTATCTTGTAATCTTTTTACATGCTTGATTAATTGATTACTTTCTTTTGGGAAAATTTTCGATCACTTAACTACTCTTCTGATTATTTTTATTATTTTCAACCCCTGTTGCAACATTTTAAATTCATTAAAACATTTCGATGATTTTTAAACCATTTTTTTTTTTTAAATTGAAGTGATTTTTTCACGTCGTGTCGTAGAAATAGAAGTATTTTCACGTTTTGAGTTCGCTTTATTGTTTTTTAAGTTTTCCAAAAGGATTTTTATTCCAACAATTTTTACAATACTCTCTCATTCCGTATTTCCGAATCAGTTAAAAGTCACTGATGAACAGTCTGAAATGCAGCACAGGAAAAATCAGTGAAATTCACTGATTTTCAGCGATTTTTCACTGATTTCTCAAAGAATTCCACAGATTTTTCAGTGAATTTTCACTGATTTCCAGTAATTTTCTTTCACTGACTTCCTTTCAGTGAAAAAATTTTCAATGATTTATTACTGTGCTGCAATTCTGGCTGTTTTTCCGTGATTTTTGATAAATTTCAGTGATTCAGAAATGAGAGAGTGTAGAAGATATTGTTAAGTATCGATTTCCAAAATTTTTCTGTCATAATTGTTATGAACGTGGCTCTATCAGTGGGGAAAAGGGGAAGGGAGTTCCCTCTTTAAAAGTCAAAAATGAGTTTAAAATGTTTTATTTTTGGCTTTTTAAACGTAATTTTTTTCTAAAAAATGCATTCTTACTTCACCTAGGTGACTTTCTTAGTTTCTTTACATTTTGAAAAATTCTTTCAAAAATCACACCATTCATCCTGAGGGGGGGGGGGAATCCAAAAAATTGACATTTCAGATTTGATGCCTTCCTAAAAATCTTCATTCAAATCTATAACTGAAGTTGAGTAACGCCCTTAATGAGATTGAGTAGTGAGGTGAAATCGAAATATTTTTGATAGTAGTTTTCTATTATTTTACCCCAAACCCATCGTTTCTTCATTTTAATTTAAACCTGTACGTATGAAATTATTCTGAGCACTGAGCAGTTCAATAACACCAAAAGAAAGCATCGTCTAACACGATCTACGAATATACGATAAGAAAAAACCTACTTACTCTACTTGTATTATTAGTATATTCGTAGATATAGGTAGGTATCCGTATATTTGGGAAATAATTATCTCCTGGTCGACGACTCGGTGTATCATGTATACTCGCACGCAAATACGTGAACTTGTCGATGCATCTTTGATCGCCTGAAACGAAAACTCGGCTAGAAAATCAATAAATATTAATCAATTATAATTGCAGCTTTACACACGTATTGTATGTAGCAGTTCGAGATGTTCATGTATACTGTGCGTACCTACATTTGTACCGAACGTTGCATTTTCTGGTTTCTCTATGGTCCCATCATGACCCGGGCGCGGTACATTCGGTTGTTTTTTTACACCTTCTTTTTTGCTTTTGGTTTACCTATACGTACTGATGGCGATGAAAAGGTTATCCATAGGTATTCCACAAGGTCATATAGCGAGAAGCGTGATGCTACCAGATAAATGTATGAGTTTTCGCGTGTGCGTGGTGTGCTGTGGAAATTGTGTTGGCGCGATTGAGAAAATATGCGAGAGCTTTCACTTATACGCGCATGGGTCATCCAAAGAAAGGTTCTTCGCAGTCGATGGTTATCGAAAGAATTTTTTTCGCCATGTCGGACGACGCTCAACTCGTTATACATGCAAGAAGAACACGTGATTGTTGTGGTGAATGGGAATATAGGTATCTGAGTGTGTAGTACGAGTGTATGTAGGTATATGTTATACGAACCGCAAAACAAATAAAGCTGTTAAGAAGCGTTATATAATATGGTAGAGACGTTAATCGATTCAGTTATTGTAACGATTTGGTCTCATATCCGGGCTGTGGAGAAATAATGTGAGCATTGAGCACCTTTCGCTCTTCTGTGGCCGAACGCCGAGTGCCCAACGAGCTGGTATAATTTCGCCTAGACCACAAAATCATAGTTGAGAAGAAAATTAAACCCGAAGAGAAAATTAAAAAAAAAAGATTTATTGGAATCGTTTATTTTACGCTGTAACGCGTGAACGTGCTTTTCAATTTGATTAGCTTGTTATTTATGTACAGGGTGTTGCGAAAATTTTTGGGTGGATTTGATAACGTGGTGATGGAGAGGTGATGGAATGAGTTTTAGAGATTTTTGGAGCCACTGCAGTGAAAAAATTTCATTTTGATTTTTAAAGGATTCTTACTACGATTTTGTATATTTTTAAAACTGGTTTCAAGAGGTTCAAAAGAAGCATTTTAAATGATACTGTTTTAATATTGATGACTTCTCTTTTTCTGAACAAAAACTTTCAAACATGAAATATCAACTTTTCAGAATGTGCTGTGGTGATTTGGCACATCTTCGTATTGTTGCAATGAAATGGAACTTCGGAGTTAGGGACCAGGTCCAAAAAAAAAATTCCATTTTGTAAATAACCCGAGTAAACCTATACACCGGTTACAGAAACAGTAATTTCGTTGATGAAACCGGTTTGAACCAGTTTTCAAATTCGTAATCGTTGAAAGAAGTAGTTCCAATTGGTTTTAAAAACAATAATCGGCTAATTCTAAGATATTAACCCTATAGCAATTTGACAACTCAAAAAACCGAAGTAGTAATATTGATGAAAATCAATTAATAATCATCAAACCAGTTTCAGAAATTACTGTGTACCTGAGAAACCGGTTAAAACTGAAAAATTTGTTTCCTAAGCCTATGCTTGCTCGAGGTGTTATATGGGAAGAATGTAGCTCGTTGAAAGAACAAAGAACTCGTTGAAACCGGTTTTCAACAGCACACCTACGCTTACTATTAAATAGGTAGTTTAATGATTACAGAATTGGTTTAACAGGTTATTTTTTTAGAGGTCAATAATCACTGAACCAGTTTTAAAAGTGTGTAGCTCAATAAACAAACCGGTTGCCAATGCCAATCGCAAAAACCCAGTTTCAGAAACTGAAAGTTGCTTAATAAAGCATATGAGAATCTTGAAGTTTATACCAAAAGTACATAAATACGGAAAAAACCAGTTCTAAACGTTTACATTCCGTTGAGAAAACTGGTTGAAACCGGTTCTAAATCTAAACGTTTACATTCCGTTAAGAAAACTAGTTGAAACCGGTTCTCAACCTTTACAATCCGTTCAGAAAACTGGTTGAAACCGGTTCTACACGTTTGGATTTTGTTCAGAGAACAGGTTGAAACCGGTTCTAAACATTTATATTTCATTGAAACAAGTTCCAAACATTTTAATCTCATTCAAAGAACTGGTTGAAACCGGTTCTAAACGTTAACATTCGGTTCAGAAAACTGGTTGAAATCGGTTATAAACATTTATACTTTGTTCAGAGAACTGGTACCAAACGTTCATATTTCATTCAGAGAACTGGCTGAAACCGGTTCTAAATGTTTATATTTTGTTCTGAGAACTGGTTGAAACCGGTTCCAATGTTTATAATTCATTCAGAGAATTGGCTGAAACTGGTTCCAAATGTTTATATTTCGTTCAGAGGACTGGTTGAACTCGGTTTAAACGTTTATATTTTATTCAAAGATCTGGTTGAAACCGGTTTTTCATATTGTACTTGTAAGCTCAATTTGAGACATTAGGGCCATTTGATAATCAAAATACTTACCATCTTTAAAAGTATCGATTTTGTTGAAAGTTGATCGATGATCACTAAACCAGTTCCAAAAATGCATAGGAAATTGTGACACCAGTTGCAGAATGGACAGACCATTTTTGGAAATTACAGTTCTGGTTGTACAAGCTTAAATTCTTTAAAAACCCAGTCTTACAACAGCATTTCAAGATTTCTCAATTAATTGCTTCAAAGTGGAGAGATTATTCAGACTGATGTTTTGAAATTGATTACGTTTTATGATTTCTTAAACACCTAAAAGATACGTTACGAATTATTTTGGTGTTATTAAAAAGCTTCATTATTCAAACCTTCAGAATTTAGCAATAATTTGTATTTACTCTATTGTTTTCGGGACACCCTGTATACGAGGTGTAATTTAATAAGCGTGCATTTTTCTACCTCTATCACTTTTTCTGAGATGCTGTACACGTATTCGCGAACGATGTGATGGATCTACGCGATTCTGCTTAGTAAAATATGGGACAACGTATGTCCTACCCGAAGCTCTCGGTCTCAATTCACATTTTAGTGACAAATGTGAAAAATTTTCCGCATAACGATGTGCAGATGCAGAACCCGTTCTTTTGATATTTCGGAACGGTATGTACCTGTACCTGTGCGCAGAACACAGATATCCACATTATGTTTCGCACCGCACAACACGAATGCACAATAAAAACGACAAAACTACAAGCTTTTTATTTTGTAACGAATTTAATGAACCGTTAAATAAGCGATAATCGTGAAATTAAGGCGTTAACGCCTGCATCAGCAGCGGCGTGCGGCCTACGACGTGTTAATTTTTATAAGCGCAGCCATTCTCTAAAGCGGTGATTTTTCTTTTATGTTTACAGATGCGCTTCAACTGCAGAGAGGAAGAAAAAAATGAATAATGGAATGTGATCTACGTACAGCATCGGTGAGTTATTTAAAATATTCGCCAAGCTGTTCTGCTTTTTTCCAGATCAATGTTGTACACCTAGCTCAAGGCGTACAACGCTGGCTTTTTTCTCTCTTATATCGCATACGTACTTAGTTATTTCGTAAGAGTTTTACTCGGCTTTGTGAATTTATGGGTGGTGCTTGCGATTCGATAACAAGTACGCGCCTCGCCGCGAATATTTTGATGAAATTCGAAGTTGACTTATGACTAGGTTACCGCTCTACTCTGTCCGGCCCAGCGATCGCGATCTCAGCTGGATACGAATATATTTTCATCTCGTAAACGTGTGCGTACACGGTCTCGTTATTATTCATTTACAGCAAACCACGTGAATCGTGAAATGACGATTGTTTATCAAAAAATACTTGCACATACGTAACGCGCCACTGCCACCGAACGTTATTCGATTTGGAAATACGACCATATACCTAAGAATTAACATTGCCTTTATGGTAATATGTTATACGTGATCCGGTGACCACCTCGGTGACATTTAGCTAAGCCGGATAATCTCGCAGCCGTTTCCAGTCTCCGATCGGAAACTTATAGTTTCGAATTAATGTTCAATTCGAATTCAGCGACCTCGAAAACCATGCGGTGGTCGATATAATACCTTGGCGATTGGTTTTTTTAGCCATATATTTCATATTGTACACGCCTTCGTTTTGACTAAGCCGTGCCTTTAATTACGAAGACCAGATTAAAATTCTTGGTAGTTTGCATATGGGCTGATCTCATGAAAATTATTGAGTCAGAGATGATAATATTTTGTTTCATTCTTTTTTTGCAAATTTTTGTACGTTGAAGTGATTAGTGAGTTTAAGATATCCCCTGGGGATCTGTAAAAGTACAGGTTTTGAGAAATAAGAGATCGAGTTAATTTTAATCGTCTGGAATGATTAGGGATCTTGAAAATGCTTCGTTGGGGATCGACCAAGATTTCGAAGAAAGACAACCTTCCATAAAATAAATCATCGTATCAAATGAAATTTTCTATTTTTAGCTTGGATACTTTTTTTAATTGGGTTATTTCGAAATTTTTGGAAAAAGAACGTCTCAATATTAAAAAGAAAATGTTACTTGATTCCATGACTTCTATTAAGGTATGAGGTTGTGAAAGCCTTCTAAAATGTTTAGATGTAGGTATAAAATATGATACTTTACTGATAAAAATTTGAATGAGAGAGGGGAGAAGGTTGTCAGAAAGTTGTGTCCAGACCTCCATAGACCTTGAAAAAGTTTGCTAAAAACTTAACTTTTTTCATGCCCTCTCCCTGTTGACTCAACATTTACCTTGCCCAAGTTCTCTTCAAATTTTACTGTACTGTATTCAAAATATTTTCACCCAAACAAATCGTTTGCAAAGATTTTTCGCCATACCCCCCCCCCCCCACACACACACACACAAACATCCAGAACCCGCAATCAGCTATTTTTCAGAAATGAAGAAAAATACATTACACGTTGATTTTTTTTCAAAATTGAGGATACTGTTGCCGATGTTTCTTTTGATTGAAAGTATCCATAGGACCATTTCCAAAAAAAATTTTCAGAAATAATTTGTTTCATATAAAGTTATATGTATAGGTATTATAAATATCCCTAAAAAAAATGGAGTAAAAATGATTTATGAAAACACCAATGCCACCCTTAGATTAAAACATCTATAAGTATTAATTTGACAAAAAAAATCGAATGTTGTCAAATTTTAAGTACGATTGGGCGGAAGTAAGGGTTGAGCAAGAGGGATGAAATTTTTACCAAATATTTTTGGTCTGGGACTTCTTGACTTCGCCCCACTTCAACTTTCGAGAAAAAGGGTAAATCGATCCATCGACCAGTGTTCTTACGTTTTTTAAAAAAAAAACAACAATTATTGAAGAAAAAAACTTGTTCATGAAATTGTTATTTATTTTCTGTTGGAAGTAGTTTTAAGTTTTGAAGAAGTAACATAAAATAGACTTCATCTCAGAGAAAACCTCCGAAAATAACAAAATGGAATCGTTTCTCTCTCTTCAAGGAGAAAATTTTCTTGAGAGTCAGGAACAGTTTACACCATCCCCCTTCCGACCAAACTTCATTTCAAGTTGAAACTTTTACAAAATTATGTTTTAGAAAATTTGGTAAAGAACATTTCCTGGTAAGATGGTGAAATCGGCCCTTGAGCCGATAGGGACAAAAATCACCCAAAATGTTGGTGTTTATGTAAAACCACTTCAAAAAAAATTTCAACCCCTACCTCCCATTTCGAACCTTTGTGGGTTAAACGGGAACTCATTCTGGTACCATTTCATGATTTCTCAATGTAATAAAATTGGAACGTTTCATTTCATATAAATTCATCAAAATTTCAAACGTCAGAAAGAAAAATAATTTGACCCCAGTGAAGTGAGGGCAAAATTATTTGAAGGTATACTTATTGTGAAAAATTATTTTTTTCTCCATTTATCCATAGAGATTCGAGGTTTTGATTTTTACCTCGAGTGTTTTTGGCCCCTCAAGAAATATAATGTTGGACCTAAGGATGTAAAAAAAAATGGAAGGAAAAATTCTCATGGCCTCCTCTTCCCCTTTTTGGTGAATTTTTGAAATTTTTAAAACTCGAAAACCTCGAATGATTCAGATTTTTTGTTTTCTAAGCCTTTGCTTGCTCGAGGTGTTATATGGGAATCACAAAACCAGTTTAGGAAGAATGCAGCTCGTTGAAAGAACAAAAAACTCGTCGAAACCGGTTCTCAACAACATACTTACGCTTACTATTAAATAGGTAGTTTGATGATTACAGAATTCGGTTTACAGGTTATTACTTTTTTTTAAAAGAAGTCAATGATCACTGAACCAGTTTTAAAATTGTACAGCTCATTAAACAAACCGGTTTCCAATCGCAAAAAACCAGTTTCAGAAACTGAAAGTTGCTTAATGAATCATATGAAAATCGTGAAGTTTGTACTATAAGTACATAAATTCGGAAAGAACCGGTTCTAAAGTTTATATTTCATTCAAAGAACTAGTTGAAACCGGTTCTAAACATTTACATCCCGTTTAGAAAACTGGTTGAAACCGGTTCTATTGTTCATATTTCATTCAGAAAATTGTTGAAACCTGTTCTTAACGTTCATATTCCATTCAAAGAGCTGGTTGAAACCGGTTCTAAATGTTGGATTAACATTCAGAACCGGTTTCAACCAGTTCTTTGAATGGAATATGAACGTTTAGAACAGATTTTAAAAATTTTCTAAATTTTTTATATGTATTTTGTTCATAGAACTGGTTGAAACTGGTTCTAAACGTTCATATGTTTATATTTCCTTCAAAAAATTGTTGAAACCTGTTCTATATGTTTTTATTCCATTCAAAGAACTGGTTGAAACCGGTTTTATACGTTTATATACTTCATTCAGAGAACTGGTTCCAAACGTTTATATTTCGTTTAGAGAACTGGTTGAAACCGGTTTTAAACGTTCGTGGAATGAGCTGTAAAATTTTTAAAACTTTTGGGCCACGCTCTTTAGAAATGGAAATTATTAAATTTCGAGCATAATGTCCCCGTAACTCGGTTAGGGGTGGGGATAGAGGTTGAATTTTTTCAGGTGGTTTTACATCAAATATCAACATTTTGGGTGATTTTTTTCCCAATCGGTTCAAGTGCTGATTTCACCATATCTCCAGGAAATGCTGTTTTGCATTTTGAATGAAGAAAATTGGAAAAAAAGTTCATCTGAAGTAAAAATTTTATACTTTTAAAAAATATCTTAACACTTGATATTTCTATCTGCGAAATTTCAATTGATTTTGAAAATGTTGAAGAAAGTCATTGAAATCAAAATTATCTCTTACCATTGGAAATTTCAGTGAAGAACTTCTTTCCTCGACGAGCTTTTTGCCCAAAGTTGCTTTCACCAATGATTATAAATCATTCCAAAAAATATTCATGTATTGAAACTTACCGTCTCAGATTTTCAGGAGACGCTTTTTTTGAGAGAAGTAGGCTTGAAAATTAGAAATCTGATTTTAAAAAACATTTTATTGATATCATTAATATGTGGTTTTTAAAATCACTGAATCCAAATTTTCCTCTCCAAACCACGGTTACAACCTTGATGATAATGATCCTCATCTTTTAAATCGTTCACTAGCTGAAAACGTCTCTTAGGTAAATACGCCTTCTCAATTTCCATTTTCCTCAATCGAAACCGCAATCCCTCATTAAAGCATCAGCAATACGACTTACTCAATGGAAAAATACTCGGTATGTTTTTCAATACAAAAAAAAACCTCTGACGTGAAAAGTAGACTGTCGGGAAAGTAGCATGGCGCTTCGCTCCTGCCAGGCTATGCCCGAACCGTTTGTACATCTGTTTAAATACAATAGCGCATATAAAATACATAAAATTAGTCGACTTAGTTTCTATTTTTGGTATTTATACGTACTTACATATTAGAAAATAAGATCGAGATTACATGCTGCAGAGCGCGAGAGAATATTAGCCTCGCGGCTAAACGATGTGGTCGGTATTTTAAACAATTATGACGCTGAAACGAATCTAGAGTCAAAGATGCACGCCATGACCATATACGTTTACATTGCTTGAAGAGTCCCGAGCACTTGTTTTTTTTTCCACCAGAGAGAAGGGTACAGGGCAAACGTAAACAATGATCGGCTACAGTTCAAAGCAGCATCCCAGTGTCCACGTTTGTAATTGTCGATGCAAAATATATACGATACGAATGACCGAGTAAAATTCGCGTACGTCATTCGGTGAACTAGTTAGCTCCGTTATCAGGTTAATATCTCCCCTTGGGTTATGATAATGCAAATGACGGTAGATTACACAAATCTGGCTAAAATATCTGATACGTAGGTACATGTACCGAGGATAACGGTGCTACCTCCTCGGCAATTGTCGTTTTGATTTTTTTCTTCATTGCAGAATCCTCTCCTTGATGAAAAATTGCATTCGATTAATCCGAAATATTCTTAGGTTATGTAATCTTTCTCACATACGGTATTTGTATTACAACTATGGCGGCTTCGTGGTATCAATTGTAATATCATATTTATGTCATCGGTTACCGCAGCAGTGTCGTGCTATAGATGTACCATCGTCACCAAACGTCAACCTCCGAGCGGCATGTACTCTTTGATATTCTAGTTGAAAATCGTATAAAATATGAAAAATGTGTGATGAAACGTATGGTCGTAAGTTATATATGGAATTCTCTTCCATATTGTACGATCATTCGATTCGAATGCAGAATGTGAAAAAATACAGTACCTGAGGTATTGCAATTCGCGTATGTGGTGATTGATCGAGTGTGAATTATTACGGTACCTGGATGTAGTTGAGATGACCTATGCGTTCGCAGCGAACCAGCTACAAAGTCGACTCGTTTATGGACACTCGATCGTGTTTTACACGAAAAAATTATTAAAAGTCGTTTATCCAACACCTCGATTAATTAATATCGTCGATATTTTCGCAATAAGGTAATATCTAATTAGAGTGTAGGTCGTCGTATGTTCCAAATCTAATACCTGATAAAATCTCCTCCCCTTGCCTCCGTTGATCAATTTGTATGTCTTGTAGATCGATACTCGAGCGTATGCGAGATGAATAATTAAACAGTTTTCAAAAAATTGGTGATGTAATTAACTCGATGATGAAAGTAAATAGGTATACGTGCATAATAAAGTAGATTGAAAAAACAACATTTTCTCGATTTTGACGAAATTCACGGATGTGATATCTTTTATGTCGAAGGCCTTTCCTTTAAAAATTTCAGCTCCCTACCTCAAAGAACACCGGAGCAAGGAGCCTCCAAAATTGATGCCATTTAAAAACTTTTTTTTAAAGTTTTCGTCTAAAACGCTCCAAAAAAAATTCAAAATTTTTTGTACGTAGGGTATGGTTGCGTCATAATTTTTTGGATCTTCTGGGCTCATTAGCACCTTAATTCATACCCGTTTTTGACCTCCACCTCGCGTTTTACAGTGAAAGATGGTGGCAATTTGAATAGAAAGGAGTTACATTTTTATTTTTTTGGGAAAATTGGGGGCAAGGTAGCCTGAAAACTATTCCCAGACCTGAAAAACCCAAAATAAATTTTAGCATAGTAAGTTATATGTAGTGCTAGGGGTCAATCTATAAAACTGAGGACCAAATTCTGATGATCAAATTTTAACAATCGAATTTTGACGATCGAATTTTGTGATCGAGTTTCGATTATCGAATTTTTGACGATCGAAATTTGGTGATCGGAGTTTAATCTCAAAGTTGAACTTTGGAGGTGAAAGTTCAACTTTCATGATAAGAACAAAAGATGATAGCTATCATTTAAAAATCTGAAAAAATTACAGTGAGTAGCCCTTTTTACCCTTTTTTCAACCAACAAATTTTCAAGATGGGATCTCTAGACCCCTGAGGGGTACAGGGGTCCACAATTTTGACAAAAATTCAAAAAAATCGACAAAGTAAAGTAACATATTGATTACTATTAATTCAAAGGCGCTGATTTCGAATATGTACTCAGTTTTTTCATTCGACTCCTCTGAACACCCCCCCCCCCATTAGCCTCCTTGATAGAGTCACAATTCAAAAAAAATGAAAAATAACTTGTGACCTGTCGTTTGTTAGGTTTTTGAGGGCGCTGAGTTCGAAAATTTGTTTATTTTTTGGATTTGACCCTTTAGTGCCCCTCTAGCCCTCTAATTTTGGGAAAAACTATATTGAGAAACGAAAATATCGTGTGGCATATCGATTCTAACTAATTTGAGGGCGTAGAATTCGAATATCGACTTACTTTTTAATCCGACCCTCTCCCCGTAATTTTTTGAAATATTCAATTCCGTATTGATCACCTAAAACTGGAAGAAGTGATCAGTTGAAGCACGGGGAGGGGGTCACTATCAAAAAGTAAGTCGATACCAAAGTTTTTGATTACACTTGAGATGAGGAGTAGATCGCACATTTTCCTTATTCTATGTGTCAGTGGGAACTTCTATGCTAAAGTTTCGCTCTACAAACTCAATTCAGGCCCATTTTGAAAAATTATCTGAGATTACTAGAATTTTTAAAAATTACAATTTTTTGCAAACGTCAACTTCCTTCCCTTCTCCCCCAAGACCTGGGAAAAATATCTAAAAAACAAAAAAATGTTCCTCTTCTGGTCTTTTACAAATTTTTTAAAGTCATTGCCGAAAAACCAAAATGTGGACCTCTTTGACTCCCAAAGAGGAACAAAAATTCTTGTAGATTTAGGGAAGTTCGGATATGCTGCACATAAATAAAACTCCCTTTTCGTAAATTTTTGGTTAGTTTTTTTTTTTTAGTTAAAATGACTGCTAAATGATCGGATAGAGCTACTTTTGCTCAAAAACAACATTGCCCACCATTTTCACTCTTACCACTAAGTATACATATTTTAATTAATTTTACAGAAACCTCAATTTTTGCGTTTCTTAAAAATTGAAAGAAAATGTTGGTTCTGGGTATTAGCAACTCTCTCATCATCATTTTGGCCTTGATTTATTCAAAAGTGTTTTGTTCCAGTTTTCATTGATTTCTTCAACATGTTTGCAAAAATGTTGAAAATAGAAGTGTGATGATGGATGGGCAAAAATTGAGATGGGAGGAGAGTAAAAATTTATTTAAGCTTTTTCAGGTTTGTACACAATTTTCAGGTCATCCCATCCCATCCCCAATTTTTCCAAAAAAACAAAAACGTGTCCTTTTTTTATTCAAATTATCATCATCCAACGATAAAACGTGAGGTAGAGGTCTAAAATTGGTATATCAAATTAAGGTGCCAAAAGCCTCGGGAGACGCAAAAAATCAAGATGAATCAATGACCTGATGATAGAAAATTTTAGAATTTTTTTTGAGCTTTTTAGAAGAACTGAAAAAAAAGTTTTAAAATGATCAATTTTAGGGGCTCCATGCTCTAGCCTTCTTCGAGGTATGGCAGCTGAAATTTTCTGTGAAAGGTTTTCAACTCTGTAGGTATCACCTGCATAAATTTGGTCAAAATCCAGGATATTTTTTCTCTTTCGATCCACCCCAATGCATTTACGAGTACGTATGCATTGTCGATGTTGGTATTTTGGCTGGGATCTGATGAGCCTGAGAGAACCGATGACGGAAGTAAGGGTGACCTGGCTGATGAACGGAAGTGCATAGAGATCCTTTTACCTATAAAATCATCCATATAATGTATCCAAAGTATGCCATTAGTTTAGTTGGGTATAGGTATGTTATGTTTTTTTCGTGTATGGGTAATTTACACGCGGATGGCGATAGCTGCGGTGTCCGTTTTCACGGAAATACGCGAAATCGTGTGTAATTACGTTTGATTATTTGGATTTTTTTCCATAGTTTTGGTACGAGTAGCTAATGTGAAAGAACCGTGTGTTTATACAGCAGACAGGTGCGTAATGATTGGGATGTAGGAATGACCGAGCTTGCACGCATTGACCTTAAAAAAAATGTGGAAAAAATTCGAGTACAATTTAGTGGGAAAATACCTTCCTTCGGGGATAATATCATTGGTACATACGAATAATTCGAGAGAATCAGCGATGAGACGATTTTCTATACGAAAAAATTAATTATCTCTACAACGGCGATGGTGATTTACCTTTCCTTTCACGTGGTACGGTGCACGCTTTAATGTTCATTATCAAATGATCACTTTCGAACGTTAATGCTTCTATGACTAATGATATTTTGATTGCGAATTCACGCGTTTGTTCGCGGGCTCGCTTTACAAAACATATACGACTATGGAATTAATTTTCCGTTTTTTGAAAGGCTACCATTTTGCGCGCTCGACTCCGTCTCGGTGAAAAGATTTATTGGGTATAATGGCCCAGCCTCGGAGTAATTTTTAAATTGTATGTAAGTTACGTGTATCGCAATGATTTTTCAAATCTGGTGGTACCTATAGAAATGATGTAATGTGGAAAGGGTACGCCGAGATGAATGAAGGTGGTTTTCATTTCATTTGGTGAGTCGGTGCTTGGTGGCTTTGTTCAGGATCAAGTGAAGGGTGAAATAATGGATTATCGAGGTTTACGAAATTCTATCTAGATTCGGGTTATGATGGTTGGGGGAATTTGGACTTAGGAGCTAGGAGTGATATTTGAGATGCATTTGAGATTAGATGGATTAAATATTAGGAGATTTCGCATGGTGTAATTGGAAATTTCGTAGTCATAAATAAACCGGGGATGTCTAAAGGCAAATAAAGATGTATCAGAAGTCAAGATTTTTAGGAGGAGGAGAGACAGTGGCAAAAGGTCGATTTGAATGTTCGTATAGCGATTCAGTATTAAAAATCGTTGAAAGAAGGCAAAATATGCAGAAATATTGGAATCATTTTATTTAAATGGAATTAGAAAAGTGGTTTTTAAAGATCTAAAAATTGTTACAAATGAGTTGAAATTACTGTCGTAAAAACCACACTAAAGCATGATTAAGTAATATATATTTTTGGAGTTTTCTAAAAAAAACACCCCCCCCCCCCTAAAAAACCGATAAGAACAAAATCACGCGTAAAGAATTTTTAAAAAAAATTAAATGGATTATGAGGATGAGTGATTTTTGAATTCAGAATTATAAAACAATCTTGAATCCAATTTAAGAATTCAAAATAAAATATTGATTGATTGATTGATTGATTGATTGATTGATTGATTGATTGATTGATTGATTGACTGAAGAGGGAGGAGAGATGAAAAAACTCAAGAATCCTACAGCTAATTAGTCGTAAAGTAAAGTTTTATGGTAAAAATTGTACAACTACGTTGTAAAAAAATACTCGATTTGTTGATATATTTTTTTAAAGAAGAGGGGAATTTAAAAAATGCAAAATATCTAAATTTTAATAGACATGAAAAAATCCATTTTTGGATTAAAAACCATAAAACCATCAAGAAGTCCAATTTAGAATGCGGTGGAGGGGGAGGGTAAAAAACTTGAAAAATCAAAGCTGAAGTATCAAGAAAAACATGGTTTTCTGATAGAAGCTACATTATAAAATTATCTTTCACCAGTCCAATCTATGATTTATTTTTTGAATAAGGAGGGGAAGTTCTAAGAAAAACCACCACTCAATTTTTGGATTTAAAATCCGAAATTCAAGTTGTCGTGCATCTCTCATTCATTCTATAAAACAATCTTAATTCCAATTTTGGGTCTATTGAAAGGTGGGTGGATGAGATGTTCGAAAAAAATCAAAAATTCTAGGATGAGGAGGTGTCACGAAAATTACATTCGAATTTAAAACCATCGCAAGAGATGGGCCATTGGGCTGGGCTAATGGACCTTGTTGTCCAAACCCATTAAAAGAAAAAAAATAGAAATTGTTCTAATTTGTGTAAATGGTGAAGGGGCCCGGGGCCGGGGGGAGGAGGGATTTGTTCAAAAAAAGAAAGAACAAAAACAACGTGTAATAAAATGATAAACAATTGTAGAAATGCAGAAATATGAGAAAATATTTAAATTGTTATTAAGTTTTGTAAAGTTGTTTCAGTATTTTCATTTACTTTGATAATTTTTTTCCTGCAAATTCAAAAGTTTATTGTAATTTTTTGCATTATTTTTATTTAATTGCATAAAATTAGGCACATAGTAAGTAAGTAAATGAGATTTTTCAAAATTCTTGTATTTGTTTTTTGGCAATTGAAGTTTAATGTTTTAAAAAATGAGTTTCCTTCACGTTGTTTTTTTATGATTTTTCAAAAGTGTCGACAATTTTTCATAGGTATTTTCAATGGCAATAAGGTTACTATTCTGGACGAAGTTATGAGTATTTTGCTAATTTTTTAATCACATTTAATCAATTTTACCAACTTTTTTATTTTAAAAACTATTTGTACTTACTTACCTAAAAAAAACTTAAATTTCGTAGGATTTGACAAAACATATTTTAGTTGACCATTTCTAACATCGATATGATTTCTGTTTTGATCAGTTTTTAACTGTAAAATTTAAATTGCAGCTGTAGGTACCTTATTTTGAAAAAAAAAACAAAAAAAATTTGTTGAATTTTTGTATTTTTTTAAAATTTTTAAATAATTTTTTCATGATTTAGGGTCATTGTGTGGATCTGTGGATATTTTGCAAAAATTTTACAATCGTAAATCACTTTTCACCATTTAAAAATAATTTTAACAATTTTTAGGCATTGGCAAAGTTTATTCTTGCTGTGGAATTGTCTGTGAAGTAGTGAAAAATCCTTGGAATATGTTCTGGACTGTGAATCTTCAATTTGGAATCTAGATTTTCATTTCCAGCTGTTTTCTGAAATTGTGAAACCAGATCCAAAAAAAAACATATTTTTAAATTCGTTCATCAATCAATATTAGACTAAAATTGCTGTTTTTGGAGGGGTGAGAAAGAGTATGACTCCATTATTGACGATATTTAAACAAATTCAAATTTATTTGCCAAAATGGGATCTAAAATTTTGAAATATCACGACCTGTAATTCCATATTTTTCGTACAGTGCTTTTTCCCACAAATTTTCCTCAAACCCTCGACACCTTGTCCATGTCCCCTATGCGACAATCTACGCTGGCGACGATACCGAGGCGACGTACGTTGTTAAATTATTAATGAAACAGATCGCCATCATTCGATCAGTATACGAGAATAATACCGATGAATTGCTCATCTGCCGGCGACGAACTCGTTTAATAAATGCGTACACTCGGCGGAATCTACTCCAAACATGGACTTATACCGCTCACATTTATAAACTTACTTGCTCACTTCGGCTTAAAAAAAATAACTTTCTATTTTTTACCATATTTGAACTGGAAGATTCAACAATTGCAGCGCCGATACTTGAAAAATTCTGGAAAAAAAGAGGAGCCAGCGAGTATCTAAGCAGCACTTGATGAGAGAGGTTTTATGCTAATCGTCGCGTATTCTGAGAACCCAGACATGGTTGAGTGTCATGACTTCATCGCGTATAAATGGCCCCTTGACTAAAAATTCTTCGAATTTCGCATCTCGACTCAATTTTGGCGAATTTTCGCATCCAACATGTCAACATAATTACCACGTGTATCTACAAGTATTAGGAAAATAAATATATACGAGTATTTTCAACACTCTGCAGACAAACAGAGACGGAGTATTTTAATTTTTATGTTGGTTGGAGCTTGTTTACTTCTCGAATCTCGATTCTCTCGGACGCTTTGATGTTCTTGACCCTGATCCGAAGATGAGCCTGGAATCACGCCTGGCACGTTTTTTCGGCGTGGAAATCAGTATTTCGATTTTGGACCGGTAAAATATATTTACCCGAGTTTTTAATTTTGAAAATTTCAGCTCAGCTTGTTACGTAATTAGTACATGAAGCGAATCGTAGATACGTGATTATTCGAAGGATATCGCCTATCGGCCTATTAAAAAGTATCGATTTCTACTCAGCAGGTGTTGTTTTTAAAGTAGGAAATTGTATCGTGGTATTGCAGAATCGTATAGTCTCAGGTTCAAGTATTCGACGTATTAATTGATTTTTTCTTTTAAATGCTGCTCACCGTGAGATTTATTAGAAGGGATGTGTCTCTTGGTCTAGATTCAATTTGAAAAAAATCCAGGGAAACGAAATGCCCATTGCTGGTTTTCCCTTCATCACCCTTCATACCGGTCATCGCAGATTTATTATCTGTAGTCGATTCTGTAATTAATTCTCGCGGAGACCCATTGGTACGTGCGTGCAAATACAACAAAATCTCAGTACGATGGATGATTAGGCTTCGCGTGTAATTAAATTATCGTCGTCGTTCATTTAACACCACGCAGCACCGCGTCGATAAGTTAAATACACGTAATTTCGCAACACTCGTATGATTGCATTACCGTGAATAATTTTATTACCAACTAATCACCATAAAGTGTCTGATCAGTGAATGGAACCCGGGGATTGGCTTTTTTTTCGATGTACTTAGCTATTGCGGCGGTTTTTTCTCCCTATATACTTTTAAGCTCGAGGACCTCTTGTGGCTTTTTATACGTCGACTCGCGCGTTTCATTTGGGTGTTATTTCTCGCCGGTTTGCCTTTTTTTCACCTCTATGTGGTGAGTATTAAGTACTAGGTACATCGTGTAACGGGATTTTTAACCATTTGCTAGACATTGATGGAAAATCTATAGTGATTGATTGATATTAATTGTTTATCGTTCGGAGGATTCCTATTTATTGAATGCTGCCATACAATCGATGCAATATTTATCGATTTTAGTGGCCTTTTTAAACGAGCCATACGATGAGCGAAATATTTTCTTGTGTGAATGAATCGCATCGTCTCGTCTGAGATGATTGGTTTACGATGGTGCGGTGAGACAAGTGTTTATTTCCTGTCACGGTCGAGGTTGCATTTCGTATGGTATTTTATGGCGAATCTGCTGTATGTGGAGAAGATTCCATGGGGAAGGTGTGGATATCGAAGAATTTTTTTGTAATTTTGCGGTTATTGACGAATCATTAAATTTTGAATTTTGTCAAAATTTGACGGATATATTTTTTGTGATTTTTTTCACACTCTTTATCCATTTAAAATTGAAAAATTATCAATTTTTTTGAGAAGCAGGCTAGATGTGGAGCCAAAAACAAATTTGGAACCTTTTTTAGTTTTTTTTCTTCGATTAAATTTTTGATTTTGGAAAAATTTAATAAGTAATTGATTTTATCTATATTTTTATTAATTCTGAAGTTGGAGTGATCAATGGGGAAGGAGAGAGGTGTCGCTTTTCTAGTCTGAAAAATACGGTCATGGTCAGAAAGTATACATGATTTTTCCAAAGTTATTTTGAAT
This sequence comes from Pseudococcus viburni, assembly GCA_033439095.1. Taxonomy (NCBI): domain Eukaryota; kingdom Metazoa; phylum Arthropoda; class Insecta; order Hemiptera; family Pseudococcidae; genus Pseudococcus; species Pseudococcus viburni. Next base: position 25,037 of record JAVBJF010000616.1, on the reverse strand, counting down.
AATTTGAAAAAATTACATTTTATTTACTGCTTCTTAGTAACTTTTTTCATTGATTTTTATTGAACAATTTTTGTAGTCAAGCTACTTATTGATTTTTTAAAAAGCTGCTTAAATGGTTTTGAAAGTTTTTCCTCGTTTTTGATCAACTATTTTTTGATCTGGATAATTTTGAAGTACAGTGCTGGAAGTCAATTTATAAAACGAAGCCCAAATTTTGACGACCAAAATTGAATCTGGATTTAGGGTCAAAACAACCCCAGAATTAGATCCAGGGACTTCGAATACCCCCTCCCCCACGACCCCCAGAAATGAATTTAGGAGGTCAAAAACCATGATCTTTATACCAAAATTGATACTACTGTGACTGTGAGTCCGGATATCGGTTATAGTCAAAATAACGCCAGAATTGAATCCAAGGGCTTTGAAAACCTTTCTAAAAAAAAATTGAAAAATTTCGATGAATTGATACCTAAATGTTATTCCTATGTATAATGAAAATGTTTTCTTGAATTTTTCTTAAATTGATGGGAAATCCTTCGAATATTTCCAGATTTAAAGGTTTCTGCTAAAAGGTGAAGCTTGTTTAGTAAATTTTTTCCTTCTAATTTTCTAGAAATTGATTGAAATTTCGGAATTACGATGCATATTTTCAAACTGTTTAATTGTTCAGAATTGAGTTTTCAAAAATTCAAAAGTATAGATTCTTCTGAACTTTTTCTATTGAAGAGCTGAGGAGAGGGAGGAGGAGAGAGTAAATGTAAAATTTACAGCTCAGATGGAACATTTTCAAAATCATATTCGTGCTCAAAATGCAAATTTTACTTGAATTTTTGGTTTAAAAAGTCATCTCTTTCGCCAATTTTTCAGACTCAAAATACAATTCTGCCATTTTTAGAAGCCTGTTATCTCTTTGTCCCATTATTTTGGGTTCGCTCAATTATTAAAAATCGTATTTTTCTACAGAAATTTTCACTATTAAAAAAATAAGGCGATTTGAAATTTGAATGATTTTTGCCGAATTATGTTTTCATCTTTGATTTTAGTTACCTAATGTTGACGTATGAAGTGAAATTATCTTAGGAATTCTGTGTTTCCAGTTGAACTTGCAATTTTTGATTTTTGTGATTTTTTTTCATATTTATTCAAACGAGAAATACATTTTATGAACTTGTGTTCTATTTTTCCACCGGACCTGCTGAATTTTTTTCTGGGTACGAAGGAAGAAGAAATATGTCCAAATTATTGAATTCTTGGGGATGGGGGGGGGATTGAAAAACAGTTATTCGACTGCTAATGAATACGCATAAGCAGGAATGTAGACTTCTTTCTTCTGAGTTTTCTAACCCAAATTATATCTAATTTTTCCCATTTTTTCTTACTCAAAATGAAAATTCCTCCAAAAAGTATCTATACTTTTAAAAAATTTTCAAACCAAAAATTAGACTTTGATTAAGAGAAGGCAGGAGTACAAGCTGTCCCTTTTTAGTTGAGCTCTGTACCAAGATAAATTGATTATTCTATAAGTAAATACTGACAAAGTACAAAAAATTTTTTATTGAAAATAACGAAAAATTAGAATTGCATCCAGACGATTTGCACTCAATTCAACTACTTCCTCATTTATAAATCAGTAAAAATTATCTAAAATCACTGGAAAACAGTCAGATTGCAGCACTGTAATAAATCAGTGAAAAAATTTCACTGAAAGCAAATAGTGAAAAAGTTGCTGGAAAATCAGTGAAACTTTACTGGAAAATCTGTAAAATCTCTGTAATTTTTTGAAAAATCAGTGAGAGTCTTTGAAAAATCATCGAAAGTTCGCTGAAAATAAAAGAATTTTGCTGATTTTTCCTGTACTGCAATTCTGACTACTTATCAGTGACTTTTCATTGATTCAAAACAAGAGAGTAAAAAAAATCAAAACAAAAACGTCTTGTCAGTTATCATTGAAAATTTTTTTTCTGGTTACCAAAGGACCCAGATCGTTGTATATACGGTCGCAGATCCGTATCCCCCTCCTCCTCCTCCTCCCCCCCCAATCCAAAGGAACCAACACCAACTGAATCCACTTTTGGATTCTCGCCATCTGCAATTTTTCGTAAAATTCAATAATTTTCTTCGATTTAATCGCGTGGAACAGTTCAAAATCGCAACAAAATTCTTCCTTACACAATCCAAGATTCGATTCGAATTCACATATCTCCCAAACGTTGGTTGCCCGTTATTTTACCAAATTCTGGCGTAAATATTTCGACGACATATTTTACACGATACATTTGAACTCTTGATCTCTGGTGGGTATCTTCCTCATTTAAATAATAATTCGCGTTAATTCGCCCATGTCCCCCAATATCGATAAATCCGCCTCCTTAAATCGATCCAGTTCCAGTACCATACGACATTCCGGTAGCGTTGAAAATCGCCAATTACGCGGATCAGGAAAATTACACGCGGCATCTTCTCCGACGAGGAATAAATTTGAAATAAATTTTTGTTCGCAATATCCCGAAAAAAAATATTTTCATTATTAACCGATAAAACCGCACCTAGCGTTGGTAATATGACAAATTGTAATAATTTATGGCGCTAAATTACTCGATAAAACCGTGACTGGAAGAAAAACTCGATTCGATGAAACGGTGGACTTATAAACACGGTGACATTGCTAAGACACGTGTACTTTTGCCAACGTAGAGCGCAATCTTTATGACGTAACGTTTTTCGTCTAATTGGCAAAACTTACCTTAAAGATGAGAAACCATATGACTGTACAAGCGAGATAGAAATTCGTCGAATTATGGAAAATAGCGTAAAAGTACGTCCGATGTGATGCTCGGTCGTATTATGTGGGTCATACGGAGTAACCTTAATTTTAATCTCTGTTGCGGGCTTTAAGAGAAGATATTCCGAGCGACATTTGCATGCTGCGAGAAGAATTTCCCAATTGTAAAGGGAGAGAGTGCTTAGATCTCTCGAAACGTGAGATTTTTCTGATCGACTCGCCTCGATTATTAAATTTGCAAGATTCAATGTTCGCGGATCGAGATTGTGCCAAAGTGCAAAATACGACTGTACGAGCTGATTGGTCTCGCAAATCGAATTACGTGACTTAAATGTTGAATTCATTAACATAATGTATCGTCGCGGGTTTGGCTGTGATCTACCTATGTAGTTCTTAGAAATGCATTTTACCAAGGACATCGGTGGAAATGATCGATCGAGTGGTGGTTTTTTTCCTCCTAATGATATCCAATTTAGTTCGAGTTGATTCTTTGGCTGGTGACGTGAAGATGCATAATTACACGCAGATTATGTGATTAAATTGAGGTTGAGCAAGATTTGGGCATGGATGGTCAGATGGAATGGATCAGGGAATTTTTAAATGTAAATTTCACGGGTTGACGTTTTTAAGCTTTTGAAATACTGATTGAAGTTTAATGGAGAATTTTATAGTATTTTTCACGCTGATCACGAAAAAAGCAGGGAAAAAATTTCACCAACCTAAGGTTTTTTACAATTTTAATTTTTTTGTTGAACATTTTTTTTACAATTTTTTATAAATTTTGACACTTGAAGTAAATTTTTTGAACAGAGGAAGGGTTCATCGAAAAAAAGAATAGAACATAAATTGTAGAGCGTAAAATTTTTTTTCTGCAAGGTTCAATTAGTTTTTTCTTAGGAGGCTTAGCTTTAGAAATATTTTAGTTGAGAGTTGAAAGTTCAACTTCCTTTTTTTTATTCAAAATGTCTTAAAAACTAAGCTTCGTAGGAAAAAACTAATTGAACCCCACAGAAAGAAAATTTTCAGGGTATCTAACAGGTCAAGCTGCCCTGATAAGTCGAGCTTTTTTCAAAAAGGTCATGCCGATCCTAAAAAGTCAAGCTTTTTGCATGCTTTTTGACCAATTTATCCTGCTTTGCTCAAAAGGTCAAGCTTTTTTCAAAAATATATCCATTAAAAATTACGGTTTTTTGAATTTAATGTGTTTGTTGTTAAAATTTTAAATTTCTATAAATAGCTACAAGCACACAAATGTATCGATTTTTTTTGTGTGTGTGTGTGTGTGTGTGTGGGGGGGGTGTACTGGCATACAGACTCGTAGCTTATGGGGGGGGGGGGGGGGGCTCGGAAAATTCATGCGAAACGTCATTCCAAAAGATCAAGCTAAATCAAGCTTTTTGCTCAACAATTTTGTTTGACAACCTGATTTTACGCTCTACAATTCATGTTCTATTCATATTTCTTTTTGGAGACTCGATTTTTCCTGAAAATTGATTTTTTGTTATGAGATTTTTAACATTTCTCGTTTGTAGCAATGGAAATATCAAAGGCTGGCAAATTAACAATTTTTTCCTGCATAATTGATTCTGATTGGTGATTCTGACCTACTTTTTAGTGCTGATTTCGAATAATATGATTTTCAATTTTGCTTCATCACGTCAGGATTTTTTATAATCGGAATTTTTTGTTAAGAATTTGTTTTACATTTTTTGATTCAACTTTTGACCCTTAAAATCGATTTTCTGAGCAAAGAAAGGGTTCAACGAAAAAAATGAATAGAACATAAATTTTTGAACGTAAAATTTACATGTTGTAGAGTCCAACTAGTATTTTCTTAGTTGACTTATTTTTTGAGATATTTTCAATTTTTAAAAAAAAGTTCAACTTTCAATTTCAAATAAAATATCTCGAAATCTGAGCCTCTTAAGAAAAAACTAGTTGGACTCTACAGAAAGAAAATTTTACGCTCTACAATTTATGTGCTATTCATTTTTTTCGTTGAACCCTTCCCTACTCAGAAAATTGACTTCAAGTGTTAAAAGTTATCAAAAAGTGTAAAAAAATGTTCAACAAAAGATTCAAATTGTAAAAAATCCTTGGATGGTGGAATTCCTTCACCATTTTTCTCGTGATTAACGCGAAAAATACTATAAAAATAGCCCTTTAAGCCTCAAACAGCATTTTCTATGTCGACTTGTGTTTTCAATTGTCAAGGGTGGTTTATCGATCTGACTGGTTGAAAATTCCAATTTATTATTATTGAATTTTCATATCCTGAAATAATATCAAATTACTTGTGAAGTTAAAAAATTCGAATCAAGTCAACAAAATTCCTGAAAATATGTTCAGTACTTTTTGAAGGACCAAATTTAATTTTTGAATTTTCCTGCTCTAAATTTTGAATTTTTACGAGTACTTCTCCAAAATTTATGAAACAAACCTCGAAATTTCAAAATTTTGATCTGAAATTTTTTCCTGATGACTTCAATGTCCATCCAAATCCTACCTACGTTTTCGATTGTCAAGGGTGATTTATCGATCTGACTGTTTGAAAATTCCAATTTATTGTTATTGAATTTTCATATCCTGAAATAATTTCAAATTACTTGTGAAGTTGAAAAATTCGAATCGAGTCAACAAAATTCTTGAAAATATGTTCAGTGCTTTTTGAAGGACCAAATTCAATTTTTGAATTTTCCAGCTCTAAATTTTGAATTTTTACGAGTTTTTCTCCAAAATTTATGAACCGAACCTCGGAATTTCAAAATTTTGATCTGAAATTTTTTCGTGATGACTTCAATGCCCATCCAAATCCTACTCAAACAGACGTCCCAATTCAAGTGAACAATTCTTTCTTAGAAGAGACTTCAAAAAAGGAATATTTTATTCGACCCTCCCTTTCTCGCTATGCAGGAAATACCAAATACTGAACGGTTATTTACCCTTGACAGATCGACTCGAAGAAGCTCCATAATCCTAATTATTTCTCGCTTACCTGGCAGACCTTCTAATTGGAATGTAGCGACAAACCTCTTCAATTACTTTGTTGTTTTTCGCAATAGGTAAAAAATTCTCCACCGATGAATCACGCGAATCTAGGAAACCGAGTCTGTGGAGCTCTTTACCGAAGCGAAGGCTCCGTTTGAAACGTGTGGGTTAATACTCGAACGAATCTTTCGAAAGATAGAAAGATAGACTAGACAACTGAGGTGTTCCAAAGTGTAAATTTTCACGTAAATTGAACAAAACTCTTTGAGTTTACTTTTAAACCGAAGAACTTGGTTTGAAACCAGTTTACAAACAAGTTGAAAGAATGTGCCTGTGCGGTGTTGTTTGTTTTGACGTTTGTACCTTTTTTTTGAAGACTGTTTATAAACGAGCGCTGAAATTACGTATGGAAGCGCAGTACCGTATATTGATCCCGTTCGTCTAATTTTTTTTTCAAATTATGCGCCAGTTAATTGGTTTAGAATATCGATGGCGAACTATTGTGTAATTTTATTCCTCTACGTATTAATAAATATATCGAATCGATAATTCCAGGTACATGGGCGGTATTGATTATCATCTAATGTTTAGAAATAAAAATTTAATTTGGATTTGTGATGTAATTTTTAAGTCGACAGCACGTGAGAGTATTTCGGTATATACGTGAACTAGCCCTTGGATAGTTTCGTAGTCGAGTTCACCTTGTTCTGCATTTAATAATAAGATCATTTGGGAGTGCACGTACTCTGACTAAAGGAAGAAAGTAAATCTATTCGTGTTGTGTTACGCGGTCGCGGTATTTTCGATCTTCCATAAGCCAATTATTAAACCAACCAGGTAATTAATTCGTGTAGGTATATAATGAATCGAATTCTTTGTAGGTTTGTTGTTTGTGTTTACATTACGTTTATCTGTATGCCATTGCCTCTTTCAATGTCGATGAAATACGACAAGTCATCTGTGTTGATTGGGTTCGATCAATAAGGTATATCGTTGGGTTTCCGTATTAGTCACTAAATCATTTTATGGGTAGTGTGTTGCAGAATTGTCATCATACTGGCTGAGTGTGATATTAAATTTATAATTTATCTAATGTACAGATGTTTTCTGAGGTGTGGAAAGTCATTTGAAAGAATTCGGAAGCATTTTGAATTCTTCGAAGAAAATCGAAGGGCTGGCAGTTTTAAAAAATCGTTCAATTCTATCAAAAATTCCTGAATGCTTTCAAAAGCCTTTCTAAACTCTTGAATTTTATAAAAATGATTTATATTTGTGATGAAATAGTAAAATGATAATTTTTCATTGAAAATGCCAAAAGTCACGATTTAGATAACAAGGAAAGTTCAAAGTTGGTATTTTTTTTGGGGGGGGGGGGGGGTAGCCAGGTGATAAGTTGAGAAAATGTACAAATTGATGACAGATAAATTTTTCCAAGATAAATAAATTTTTTGGAAATTTTCAAGCTTATGCTAATTTTTTTCAATTTTTCCATCTCAAAGTTCAAAATTTTCCATTTTTTAAAGATAAAGAAGAACGCATCTATTCAAAATTTTTCCGGATCCAATCCAAATTTTTAGGCTAAAAATAAAATTTTGTCATTTTGGACGAAGAGGAAGTACCATGTTATTTTGGATTTTTTGAGTTTTGTCTGAAAATCTCTACTTTTTGGTGAAATCAAAATAGATGTAGACCTGGATATACTCTCTCATTTCTGAATCAGTGAAATTTATCAAAAATCACGGAAAACAGTCAGAATTGCAGCACAGTAATAAATCACAAATCAGTGAAAGAAAATCACTAGAAATCAGTAAAAATTCACTGAAAACAGTGGTATTTGAAATTGTTTGAATAATCAGTGAAAAATCGCTGAAAATCAGTAAATTTCACTGATTTTTCCTGTGTTGCAATTCTGGCTGTTTATCAGTGATTTTTCACTGATTCTAAATGAGAGAGTAGAAACCACCCTTAGGGGTCAAAAATTGGGTTTTTGACCTCAAAGGATGGTTTCTATATCCAGGCTCACAGATGGTAATGTTGAATAAAAATCCTCGTGAAGTTGAGTCATGATTTTTCATCGTACATTAGAAAAATTGTCTTGTGAAAAGTCCTGCTAATAGTACCTACTTCTTTTTTACGATTCACATTGATTTGATTTTTTTTCATCTGAAAACTGAATGTGAAAAATTATAAAACAAATAGCTATTATGCTATGCTATACTTGGTGTTTAAAATCATCAATTTTTTGGGGGGAGGGGGAGAAGTGTTGTCAAAAATTAATGAGTAAGATGAAATGTAATTTCAAACTGGAAATGGAGCTCTTAAGAGAGAATAAAACTTATTGAAGAATATGAAATTTCTAGTTTTTTAGGGGTTTCTAAAATATCAAAAATACATTCACGAATTGACAGAAACCAAATGGAAATCACATTTAAAATTTTTGCATAATTGAAATGAACTCTTTTTTTCGCCCTAAAATAGTTAATGGTCAAAAATTACCCATTACTATATTTGCTCAACTTCTATAAAATGTGGAGATACCAAAAAATTCAAATTTTTCAAAAATTGGATTTTTGGGGAACCAACGAATGAGTTTGAAGATCGTCTGTCTGGGTATTAGCCGCAGTTCAAAATCAATCATTTTTACAATTTTTTGAATTTTTAAAAATTAAATTATTAAATTCAACGAGTTTGAGACTTGATTTAATTTCTACTCTCAAAATACTTGAAATTTCCCAAAATCTAAATAGGTTTCCTAAACTGTATTTTTCGGTGAACTGAGTTATGTTGAATTTGGCTGGATATTTAGGTACCTAACCTATAGGGTGGATCTTTTTGTTCTGTTTTTTTCAAGTTAAGAGAATGATAGCTTGGAAACTGTGTTTAAGCTTCAAAAAACCTGCATGCTTAAAATTTTATCCTTCCTCTGATTTTTTCACTTTAATTTCATTTTTAAAGAGATAGTATTGGAAAAATCATTTTTTTGATTTTTCAAATTTTGATTTTTTTCTTGAAATGAATTTACTAGGTATGCATATTATTTCCTTACATTCCTTCAATTTTGGAAAAACCTCATCGAGAACTTATTACTTACTTACTTAATGCATTTTAAGATTTTTTTTTCATTTTTTCAAAATTTTTTAAATGTGCTGGAACTATGAGGGTCCTCTGATTTTTTCACTTTAATTTCATTTTTAAAGAGATAGTATTGGAAAAATCATTTTTTTGATTTTTTTCTTGAAATGAATTTACTAGGTATGCATATTATTTCTATACATTCCTTCAATTTTGGAAAAACCTCATCGAGAACTTATTACTTATACTTATACTTAATGCATTTTAAGATTTTTTTTCATTTTTTCAAAATTTTTTAAATGTGCTGGAACTATGAGGGTCCTCTGATTTTTTCACTTTAATTTCATTTTTGAAGAGATAGTATTGGAAAAATCATTTTTTTGATTTTTCAAATTTTGATTTTTTTCTTGAAATGAATTTACTAGGTTTGCATATTATTTCCTTACATTCCTTCAATTTTGGAAAAACCTCATCGAGAACTTATTAATTACTTACTTAATGCATTTTAAGATTTTTTTTCATTTTTTCAAAATTTTTTAAATGTGCTGGAACTATGAGGGTAATTGTGCAAGGGTAAGAATGGAGGGTGTCTACTGACAAGAAAAACAAGAAAAACTAGAAATTAGCAAGAATTTTACCTTTATAGATAGAAACACAGAAAATAGCAAGGATTTTAATAATTTTACTGCGAAAATCAAAAATTTTCAACATTTCAGTCATCCTTGAATTTTTTAATTGAAGAATTAAACGGAAGAGTTCATTTTTGGGTAAACTTGAAGAAGAAAAATGTTATAAAAATGGCTAAAAAAATTCAGAAAGTTGCATAAATTTTCATTTTTTAATCCAGTAGACACTTTGGAGTTGTATCAGGAAGGATAAATTTTTACTAAGGCTATACTTTCATTAATCGAAGTACCACTTTTTGCTTTAAAAAACGTTCGAGATACAAAATTTCATCATTTTTTCATTTTTCAATATAAGAGAGGGGAGGGAGGAAAATTAAAATCCCCAATTTCCTTATTAAATAATTAGGTTTCTAATGACTTGAGATTCTATTGCATTGCCATTTTATTACTTCTGTACTTTTTTTTAGCCATTTTTAAGAATCAATAATTTTTTTCACCTTTTTAAGCGAAATAATTTAATTTTTTGAAAATTTTCAAATTTTGTACTGGGTGTGAATTTTGAGTCGTGTTTCAATATAATTATGTGTAAGTATAGTGTTTTTAAAAATAATTTTGCTAGTCTCTGAAAATTGATGTTTTTTTCTGATTTTCTCCCATAACACCTGAAATTCACTCGACATTTCAAATATACCGGCCTAATCCGACGGATATTCGTTATACCTGTACCTGTATCCATGGCATTTCAAACCATGTGCAGCCTGCACCATTATACCCAGTACAGCAACAACGCACAGAAGACTCCCCTACGCCTAAATATTTATCCACGCTGGAAAGAATCGGTCCAGTAAGCATCTCCTGGGCCACGCTCCACCTGTACACGGTGCACTGCGTCTATAATATTTACACCGCGGTATAATATTCACGGTTGAGTTAAACTATTACAGATACCCTTTAAACGCAGCACGTAGGTCAGGTAATAAAACGTAAACGAGGAGAATTTTCGTTTAGGTGCCTAAAATAAAAAAGTAAAATAAAAATTGCGGTTTTTCGAAGGCCATCTCGCGGTGGATGTTTTAATCATCGCAGGTGAAATGAAATTATGTCTGCGTTAAACGATTTAGCGAATTTTCGCCAAATTACCTTTAAACCAGCCAGATTGAGCCGGGATTAGCGGCCTGGCATCGTAAATTACTCGTACGCGTTACGGTGTGTGCACATTTTAGCTCGTTGTTTGAATAACTATGTGAAGAAGAGATAGACGTTAAACAATGTTAATACTTTCCGGAGAGAATTTACCGAAGGGCAATGGCAACGTTGGATTTGCCACTATATTCGGAAGGTTCGGTCGCCACATGACGTGTAAGGTGTGGTTGTGTAAATTACCACGTGTCAGATGACCGTGGTATTTGGTAATTTTTTTTTTCGTCCGAAGAGCTAATTGTCTTATGAAGATGTTTGAGACAAAAGTACCTCGCTCGGTTGAGAGACCATTGTACTGAAGAGGTGCTCGTCACCGACAGAATGGATTTCGCACCGTACGTGAGCTTACGTTGACAAAGATTTGGCGTATTTTACACGTTCGCGAAGGTGGACATTGAGCTACGCGGTGGGTTTCGTAATATCGACCCACGTCTGAGCACATTTTGTTGCACTTGACAGTCCTTGAAGAAACCTGCTGCGTTTTTTTTCTTCTCTGAAAAGTTTTTTCTAAGGTTCGGAGTCTGGTCGAGATACAAAATGCAAATTTCTTCGCCAATGTGGAATCACGTTCGGTCGTGATTAAAAGATTTCAATCGCATTTATGAATGGTATTGTTTGACTGGTTTTAAACCATTAGAAGATAACATAAGACTGGCTTAATTAAAGTTGGAAATTCGTATCGGGAATATACGAAAATAAAGAGGGGTGTACGTGTGAAAGAACCTTATTTTCAACAAAGCCCCATGAATTGTTGAAATTCCTCCTCGAGCCACCAATTCTATACGGTGCCTTTATCCGGAATTCACACCCTCGTACGAGATGACATTTTTACCACCTTTGACTGGCCAGATTCGCTCCCAGATTAACATATTTCACCTTCCAGCACCTCGACTCGTAAATTCACCCAATTTGAAAAAAAAAATCTGGTAAAAAATATCCATATAGGTGAAGTAGACTAAAACTAGCATTCTGATGGTGTCTTCAAAAGAACAACCGATGCGGAAGACTATTCCTTTCGACTTGGACCCCCGATCGGTGAAATATTTTATTCGAGAGGAAAAAAAACGTTCTAGTTATGGCGGTCTCGCTTTGACGAGTCTAGCTTCCGTTTGATTTTTATTCGCGTCCGATAGTTTTGTTGTGGTTTGAAATTGATAAATCATCGGCTATAATAGACGATTTGCCAATGGGCTACCGAAGACGTTTTGTAATTCTCGATGGGAATTGTGGCGTAAAAATGGCGCATACTAAATCTTCATTTGCGGGTTTATTAGCAAATTAATTCTCACGATGAGAGATACCTACCTGGCTCTGCCGCGGTCGCGTCAAGTCCGATTTTTTTTACCGTCGATGATTTGCCAGATCATTTGCTTAGCTAGTAATTAACGCGCCGGGCCCGGGGCTCGATTATAATTACGGTTTATTTTTAATACGCCCGCGTCGTTGGATTCTTCTATGACCGTTTCCGTAATCGAATTGTTCTTTATGTAATCGCCGAACCGTGTTTAGATGGTTTAATATAAGCGAGATCGAGGCGATATAGATGAACTGGGGAGAAGTTGGGCGATGGAGAGGCGAAGGGTTGGATTGAGGTTAGGAGATGCGAGGGTTTTTCTGGAAAAATTGATAGGGTATGTTTTAATAAAGTTTAGAAGTAGGTAATTGTTTGGAAATGGTTGTGGTGAGTCACAAGTTCGAAATTTCCGAAACCGAATCAATGGTTCTCAATCGATTTCCAATGATTCGTCCGAAAATGACGATGCTAAAAAAGTTTACAAATCATTAGTTGTCGAGTAAATGATATCAATTTTTGGAGTTTTCCTAGTTATTTTGTTCAAAACATTTTTTTTGTGATTCTATTCTAAGATTTTTGAATTTGTCTTGAAGTATCTAGAAGTTCAAAAAAAGATTTCGATTTTGATTTTTTTGAAAGCTCTGAATAGAGATGAAATCTAGAAATACTATTGATACTGAAAAGTTCCTTTCACGATTTGTCATTTTTTGTCTTTCTCGCAGGACAAAGAAAATTAGGTTATTGAACTAGTTTGGATTTTCGAAAGATGCTGTGATTGGACGGTATGTTTCGCAATATCGCGGAATTTTTTGATCAAATCTATGAAAATATTCTTGCAACGTTTTCTCACGGTCAATTCAATGAGAAATGAAGCGTAAATTGTTTAGAATTTCGAAGGAAACATCCTCTTATATTTAAATTCAATTGATCATTTCCAAGTTATTTTAGTTACGATATTAGAAGGGGTAACGGTGATTTTGTAAATTTTGAAAAAAAAACTTGCTTTGCAGGGCTTTAAAGAATATAAAACTGGGTTTTAAATCAAGGACGAATCAAAGTTGGCATTATTGATGGAGCTAAAAATTTAAGATTTTCGATTCATATGACATTTTAAAAATTTTTTGACGTGAACTTATTCTTTCCAACTACAAATGTACCTTGGAATGGAGCATAACAAACTTTTCCCCTTCTTTCGTCGCGTCGTTCGGTTTGATCTTGTTTAAAAAAAATCAAATGAAAGAGTATTGAAAATTTTCCAAAATGGAGTCTCTGTCGAGCTACATAGGATGCCAGGAAGACCCATTTTTGAAAGAATACGATAATTCGAAGCTTAGATAAGTGTACTTTTTAATTTCTTAAACAATTTTTGAATACTTTTCGATAAAAAGCGCTGTCATTTTTGAACACGAAACTTCATTCAGAAAAAAATCGCAAAAAAACACAAAAAAACGAAGCCATCCCCATGAAAAAATTCTAATCATTTTTAGAAAAACAAAAAACCAACTATTTTTTAGGAGAGCAAGAAAAATAAAAACTGATTCATTTTTAAAAACAAGCCCAATTCTTTTTCAAAACAACAAAAACAAAAACGAGTCATTTTTAGAAAAAAAAATCATGAAAATCGAGTCATATGAGTCATATTCAGGGAAAACAAAATATGAAAAAAATAAAAAAAAATTCAGGAAAAATAGAATAAATCAAACTATTTTTTTATATTATTGTATTTTTCAGTTTTTGTCAAAAAACCCAGTTCTCAAAGGGCTATTGATGTTTAGTGAGGGGGGGGGGAGCTCAGATTTTGAGAAAAAATGGGGGAGGGGTCAAAATTCAACGAAAAAATTAAGTAATTTGTTATTTCAGTGAGGCTGGAGTAGTTGGGGTATTTTCAGTAGGCAAATAATATATACCTACAGATTTGAACGAAGAAAAATTGAAAAATGGCGAGATTTAATGATTTTTTAAAGTCAGAATTAGTGATTTTTTCTGATAAATGGGACATTGACTGAGAAATTAATAATTTTTACCGAAAAATCAATGAAAAATAATTTTACTGATTAAATAATATAGAATTTTTACAAATTCAACTGATTCAAATTTAGAGTGGTATGTGTATTTAAGAAATAGTTACGCGAGAGCGAATTTTTTTTTTAAATCATACTCTTCTTTGACATTTTTATGAAAAAAATCTCCTTGCCAAGTTTAAGAGGGGGGGCTCGAGCCCCCTGAGCCCCCTCCCTTGGGTGCACCCCTGGTTGTTGTTTTTTATATAGAAAAAAACACGCCCAAAAAACCAAGAAATTTGCAGAAAAAAATAAAGATCATGGGCTGCTAGCTTTGTTACCTTTAATTCTATTTCAACATTTTTGATCGTTTGTTCAGGTGGCCTAATCTATTAGCTGAAGGATCAACAAAAATAGTAACTTTTCCAAGTTGATAAAAAATCGTAAAATTTTTAAAGATTATCAATTTTAAAGTTCGATATTTCCTCCTTCTTCCTCCACAACCATAAAATGTTCTCAGTTATGGTATTCAATTTTTGGTGCCTGCCAATCAGAGTTGAACTGAAAGAGGGGGGCAATGAAACATCCCGTTTTTTCAAAACGATCAAATTGCTTTTCAAGCCAAAAAAATTTCGTATTATTAAGTACCTACCCTAAGTCAAAAAATTGGGAAAATTTTGAATTGTGAGTCGGAAAGATAAATTTTTGGTTAGATTTGAAAAAATGCGCTGAAAGGTCATCTGAGTAAAAAATTTTCAAATCTTAGCCCTCCCCTCCCCTCTCACTACCAATTACCAAAATAATGTTTTAAAAATTGAAAAATGAAATTTTTATGGTATTTGATAGTTCTTGACGTGCTGAATTTAGTGGTGATGTTGAAAACGTTCGCGAACGATTCATTTCGTTGTTAATAGAGGGTAAATTTTTTAGACACACTAGATAAAATTTTCAAAAAATTTGATTTTTTGGTATGTTGGAGAGTATCTCATGCAGTGTCTATGTACCCATTTCCAGCTCAATCCAGTCATTTTTGGATGAGTTATTGCAGTTTTTACCATTTTACAGATGGAAAAATCGAATCTTAGGATTGGACTTAGACGCTCATAAAGAAGGTATGAAACAGAAATACAGGCTGGAAACCTATTATTTGTCATTCGTTATCCTACTCCATTTTACAGTGTTTTCCGCCAAAAAATTCAAAATTGAAAAAAAATTTAAGTAAATTTTCATTTTTTTTGATTGGCAACTCTGATTTGAGAAAAAAAAAGGAAAATAATACAATGATTCAATTTGCCTTTCTACGCACTAAACATATTCCAAAAATCATCCAGTTTCATATCATTGATTGGTTAATACTTCAGTTTGAAACTTTGAACTGCGCTCCTGTAAAAATCGCCTTTTGAACGCTAACTGGTTTTCTTGTGACAAATCAGTCGATGAATTTCATATCAAGTAAAAAAATGAAAAAAATTGAATTTTGAGCCTCAGAATAATAAGAAAAATTTCAGTTCAAGATGAAAAAAACTGAAAAAGGGTCATACAAGTCGGGAATTCCCCTCCCCTCTGGTAATACCTACTTTAGCTCTTTTCTGGTGGCAAATCTCTTATATTTTTTGTGTTAGGGAATTTTATGGGATAACTAACGTTTGATTTTTTCTCAAAAATTCTGAATTCCGAAATATCTTTGAGGAAAAGTAAATCATTGTAGTATTTAGAAGATTTGGGCGACCAACGTCAGTCCTATATTTGGTAGATAGGCATTCGAAAACACTTTGACGTAGGATGACTTCATAGTTTTCACTGAGATAGAATTCAACTCATTTTTCAAGGAGAAATCTTACCAAAAGTTTATTTTTAAACTGGACGTAATAAATTCATAAACTATACAGATGCCGGACCCGTATCACCCTGAACAAGAAATCCGTCCGGAATTCTGCAAAGCTACGATTTCGGTGCAATTTAAAGGAAACAATTACGGTACTCACTTTCATAAGATTTTAGATACGAAACAGCATCGTTCTCGTCTTATTTTCAAATTCTACGCGCTCTTTGAATCGGACTTCGTCGAATGATCAAAAGAAAATACCTCTTCACCGAAACCCTCCAGTTGCGATTTCGCCATCCGCCAGAAGGCGCAATCCACATCACGTACAGAAGGCTTGCCGCAGCACGCACGACGCGTACGCGATGAAAAATCGCGACAAAATAATATCATTCCATTAACCAATATACATCGCTTCGCCGTCATCTTCTTCATCGTTCCACATAAATCTACCGTACATTCATAATTGTCTCGCAGCATGTCTAATGTACTAGAATCAACATCGACGACGTTCTTATTGTGAATCGATTTTCGTGACTTGAGACGGTGCGACGCGTCTAGTGGACATGCATCTCTCCGGCCACACAAGATGTACAGAATTCACAGGTATATCGCACCGGGCATGGGCCCCGGGTATCTTCAATCTGGTCCAATGATGGCCAAGCTCCGCGTATTTTTTCAACATCTTTTCGGCAACTCAAAGTATTGAAATTCTTCTTCCGCTCATTAACGAGCACGCGCTAAAATGAATATCGCCACAAAGCTCGAAAATACTGGATGCCTTTTTTTTTTACTCTTTAATCCGTTACGCATATGGGGAAAAGTACGTTGGCCTGAGATTAAAGTGTCTAAAGCCTCGACACAGGCTAAGATAAATGAGCATTACAGTAACGTTAATGACTTCTGATAGACGTTGCCCGGCTCTTAACCGCCATAAGCGATCAACAATTAACAAAAAAATGCCCCGGACGTTTATTCGGCTAAACATCATCAATACCGTAACGTTTGATTATCATTTAAATCCGAACATACCGCCGCCGATGTACTATGCTTCCAAACCCTAGCTGTTAGCCAAACCGAAATTCTAGAGAGAAAGCGGTTCTTAAGACTCGACTGTGTACTCTAGCTTTTTAACTAATGAATTCTTTAAATTATTACTTTTTCGTATATGTACATTGCGCAATACCTGTATGCGTTGTGTATTAACATTGGGCTATACATCTTCACAATGTGGCCGTTTGATATCTCCTTCGTTATAATATAGGTACCTTGTATGCGACATAATTTTAATGTGGTGGGTATAGATTGATCAATTACCTATTGATCATTCATCGAATACCAGCCACTATCTTGTTATGTGCAATTGGATTAATATTGGTTTTTTTGAAGTAGACATAATGGAACTATGGATGGTGTGAGGTTTTCTCGAGATAATTGTATTTTCATCGAAAATAGAAGGAATTTAAAGGTGATGGTGATGGGGGGATAAATAGCAAAAAACACAGGCCTGTGCAGAAGAGAGTTTCTCCTGGGGCCTTGTTTTTTTAGGAAGTCACTCTGATTGGCTGCTGGGCCTAAAAATTCTGTCTCTTCGCTGCGAAGGCCCTCAAAGAATAAAAATTGGGGGATTGAAATTTTTTAGTTGAATGCACAGCATAGAAGAGGAGTTATTTTCAAGTTGTAGAGAAATAATTTTAAAAAATTGTATCCAAAGAAATTTGAAAAAAATGAGAAATTAGTTTAAATTCATCTGAATTTTTAAAAAATTAGAAACTTGATAAAGAAATTCCCACAGCACAGGTCATGAAGGATAAAAATATGACACATACATAAATTTTTTAGCAACCTTTCACAAATGTAAAAAAACATTATTTTTGGAAATTGAGAAAAGGGTAACAATTAAACATGAAAAAACAGAGATTTAACTTTAGGTCTCACTTTCTCAGAAACCACATCATTCATCTACGACGCGACGTTCAGGTTTTTACAGTTCAATTCAGGAACATCCCAATCATGTTTTAACAGGAGGGTTTGGGGAAATCTCAACTTTATCCCAAAAATTTCATCAGTTCATTCAAAATAAGTGCAGTATTATGTAAATCAATTCAATATAAAAAAACCTTACGCAGTCGCGTAAGGTAACCGACTTTTCGGTTTTCACATACAACGTAATGTAAGTTTATTAGCATCGAAGGATGATTCAACTCGAAAAATTAAGGCCAAATTTGAAATCAACAATCCTTTTTACATAATTTATATTGCTTCTTTTCAAGTTAAGTTCAAAATTTTGAACTTCGATACCCCTTATGACATCTAGGGAAATTCAAATCGAAAAACTAAGGCCTTTAAAATCAGTTTCAAGTTATTACTCGAAATTAAAATTTTTGCCCAGTACCCAATTCCAAAATTTTGGACCTCTAAGCTGTCTAATGTACATAGGGGAACCTAGGGGGCTGAAATCGAAAAACCAAGGCCAAATTTGAAACATAACCCCAAATTACATAAAAGCTGTATGTATAATTTTAAAGTAATTGCCGAAATTGAAATTTCAGCCTTTCCCTCCTCCATCCCCTCAGGCATCCTCAAGTCCCTAGGGACATCTAGGGGATTCGAATCGGTAAAACAAAGACAAATTCGGAATCCGCGACCCACAATGTGTCAGAATGTGCCCTTTTACCGAATTTTGAATGCCAAAATGCAAAATGTGAGTTTTGAACCTCTCATTACGCCCTTTGGTGACCGTTTTTTGAGTAAAGGAGGCGTCCCACAAAAAAGTTAGTGAAGGACGTTGTAGAGAATTAAATTTACTTTCGTCAGTGTGTCATCACATTTTTTTGAGTGGGCTTAGTTTTCAAGTTATTCACGCTCAAAGTTCAGATAAGAAATTCAAAAAAACTGTTAATCAATTTTCAGCTACCTGGTGGATGGCATACCTGAACCGATTGAACTGAAATTTTTACTGTATTACCTTCCAACTTTCCTCTGTCACTTCTGAAAATTTCAGCTCAATTGGTTCAGGGGTTCTTGAAAAATAAAAATTTAAAGCGTTCTGCAACTTTTACTTCATTTGATTGAAATTTCTAAAATTCCCACCTTTTTTATTTTATTCAAATTTCTCAAAGTTCAAAGTAAGATATCTCGAAAACGGCTGATTGGATTTTAAATCGGTTTGAAAATCTCAAAATTTCGATCCTTCCTCTACGATTTTTGGCATATCTGTCCCCTTATGAAAGTTCACAGCTTTCGTGTTTAATCAAAGACAAAAGTGTACCTTTTTCATTAAAATTTCACAATTTTTTTTTATTCATTTATTCAAATTTCTCATACTTTAAAGTTCAATATTTCGAAAACGATTGAATGGATTTCAAATCGGTTTGAAAATCTCAAAATTTAAATCCTTCCTCTACAATTTTTGTAATTTGTGTTTTTTTCTGAAAGTTCGCCGCTTTCGAGTTTAATCAAAGACAAAAGTGTACATCATTCATTCAAATTTCTCAAAGTTCAAAGTTGTGTTATGTGTTTCCTTCTGAAAGTTCACAGTTTTCGAGTTTAATCAAAGACAAAATTGTACCTTTTCCATTCAAATTTCTCAAATTTTCACCTTTTTTATTCATTTATTCAAATTTCTCAAACTTCAAAGTTGAATATCTCGAAAACGGCCGAATGGATTTCCGAGATAAAATTACGACGAAAAAAAATTTCAAAAAATTACTCCGCCAGCGGGATTCGAACCCGGGACCTTCCGCACTGTGAGCCATCGCTCTGTCCATTCAGCTACCGGAGCAGCTTGCCGAAATGTGTTTGACAACGATATACATGTCAGTAAACTACGTAAAACTACCCCCCCCCCATGCGCGCGTACGCTTACGCATACGTATACACGCGTACTACGTCATTAATATTTTCCTGTCATGAATTGTTTCCCAATTTTGTCTTTGATTAAACTCGAAAACTGTGAACTTTCAGAAGAAAACACATATCACAACTTTGAACTTTGAGAAATTTGAATGAATGATGTACACTTTTGTCTTTGATTAAACTCGAAAGCGGCGAACTTTCAGAAAAAAACACAAATTACAAAAATTGTAGAGGAAGGATTTAAATTTTGAGAATTTCAAACCGATTTGAAATCCATTCAACCGTTTTCGAAATATTGAACTTTAAAGTTTGAAAAATTTGAATAAATGAATAAAAAATAAAATTGTGAAATTTTAATGAAAAAGGTACACTTTTGTCTTTGATTAAATACGAAAGCTGTGAACTTTCATAAGGGGACAGATATTACAAAAATCGTAGAAGAAGGATCGAAATTTTGAGCAATTTTTGTGATATGTGTTTTCTTCTGAAAGTTCGCCGCTTTCGAGTTTAATCAAAGACAAAAGTGTACATCATTCATTCAAATTTCTCAAAGTTCAAAGTAAGATATCTCGAAAACGGCTGAATGGATTTTAAATCGGTTTGAAAATCTCAAAATTTCGATCCTTCCTCTACAATTTTCGTGATATGTGTTTTCTTCTGAAAGTTCACAGCTTTCGAGTTTAATCGAGGACAAAATTGTACCTTTTCCATTCAAATGTCTCATATTTTCACCTTTTTTATTCATTTATTCAAATTTCTCAAACTTCAAAGTTCAATATCTCGAAAATGGTTGAATGGATTTCAAATCGGTTTTAAATTCTGAAAAGTTCAAGCTTTCCTCTACAATTTTTGTGATATGTGTCCTCTTCTGAAAGTTCGCAGCTTTCGAGTTTATTCGAGGACAAAGTGTACATTTTTCAGTCAAATTTCACAAAGTTCAAAGTTAGATATCTCGAAAACGACTAAATGGATTTTAAATCGGTTTGAAAATCTCAAAATTTCGATTCTTCCTCTACAATTTTTGTGATATGTGTTTTCTTCTGAAAGTTGGCCGCTTTCGAGTTTAATCAAAGACAAAAGTGTACATCATTCATTCAAATTTCTCAAAGTTCAAAGTAAGATATCTCGAAAACGGCTGAATGGATTTTAAATCGGTTTGAAAATCTCAAAATTTCGATCCTTCCTCTACAATTTTCGTGATATGTGTTTTCTTCTGAAAGTTCACAGCTTTCGAGTTTAATCGAGGACAAAATTGTACCTTTTCCATTCAAATGTCTCACATTTTCACCGTTTTTATTCATTTATTCAAATTTCTCAAACTTCAAAGGTCAATATCTCGAAAACGGTTGAATGGATTTCAAATCGGTTTGAAAATCTGAAAATTTCAAGCTTTCCTCTACAATTTTTGTGATATGTGTCCTCTTCTGAAAGTTCGCAGCTTTCGAGTTTATTCAAGGACAAAGTGTACATTTTTCAGTCAAATTTCTCAAAGTTCAAAGTTCAATATCTCGACAACGGCTGAATGGATTTCAAATCGGTTTGAAAATCTCAAAATTTCAATCCTTCCTCTACAATTTTTGTGATATGTGTTTTCTTCTGAAAGTTCACCACTTTCGAGATTACTCAAAGACAAAAGTGTACATAAACGTATATATATATATATATATGGATCATACTAACCTTGCGAGACCCGTTTTGCAAAAGGAGATAATACAGGCACTGTGAGGCCCGAAACTTTAAAAATCGGCATAAATAAAGGGTCAGGTATTACCGCCGATGTGTGGAGTGGAAAAAATAATAGAAAATGAGACAAATTTCACTGTGCAAGCGCCATCCCTTTAGCTTGATTCGTATTTGAATGGCGCATGGTTGAAATTTCCAAATGTTGCTGTGTGCAGAGAGGCGAGGTAAATTATATACAAAGATATACAAACGACCTTGCGAGACCCTCTGCCTACAGACTCCTGAGTATGCATACATCATGAAAAACCACTTTATATGGCATGACGTTGCGAGACCCGATTTCGGGCCTCACAAGGTAAAATCGGGCCTAATAAGGATAGCGAGATATCCAAAACGGGTCTCGCAACGCTGCAATATGCCTGTATATATATATATATACACACAAATCTATCAAGGTGAGATCCGATAGATATTTGGGTAACCTGAGATCCACCTTTGGAGTTGCATATTTTGAAGTATATAGGAGAGGTAATAGTTATTTTGCTGCTATTAAATCATGGTAACCATAGAGGGGTAAAAAATTTTAACCTTTTTTTTTGAAGACAAATCCTGGAAAGGTGAGATCCGTTGATAAAAAAAGGAAAGATGAGATCTTATACAGATATACAAATGTAATATGAGTCAAGGTGAGATCCAGCGGTGTTGTCAGAAATAAGGTGCTATTTTTGTCTCCTATTGGGTTTATTTTGTGTTCCGCGAGATTTTAAAGTATTGAGGCATGGCTATGGGCCAAAATTAGATGAGCGACCAAAAGAACACTTTCTCCCCAATAATGAGTCTATCATTTTTAATCAGAGTGAAATTTCGGTATGTAGGTATTGGAATATTTTTTTAAAAAAACAAACGATTTTTTAGGTATTTAGAATCTTGTTTTGAATTTTAAAAATGCAAAAAATTGTAATTAGACATACTAGTGAAAATTCACTGAAAAATCAGTCAAATGTCCAAAAATGTTTGAAAATTCAGCGAAAATCCGCTAAAAACCAGGATTTCCTTGGTTTTTTCCTGTGCTGCAATTACAATTTTTTTTAGTGACTTTTTACTGATTTGAAATGAGAGAATAGGATTAAATCGTCATTTATTTCCATCCCCAAGGAAGTTCAATTTGATAAACTATGAATAAAAACAGAAAAACGTATGAGACGAGAGCTCAAAGAAATAGTTATTCAAAAATTTTTAATCGCAAATGAGGGAGAAGGATTTGGGGTCTCATCACCCCGGTTTCAGCTCCGAGATTTTGAAAAAAATGGCTCCGACTCCAAAAAAATTGTTTGGAGGGGGCCCTCCTTCCACCAGCTTTGCATCGGATTTTTGGTCATCCCAGGCATCCGGAGGGGCCCTCCTCTCTCTAGCTCCAACTCCAAAATTTTTCAATAAGTGCTTTTGGCTCCAAAAGATCATTCAGAGAAGCCCTCCGGATCCCTTTGTTTTTAAGCTCTTAAAATCACTTCTAGATATTTTTGTTTGGCCCCAAACTTGAAAATACTGCGCTAAGGAATGGGAAGTTCTGACTAAAAATGGAAGTTTTCAAAATTATTGATCGAGGTATCTAAATCCATGTTGTTTGAAAACCCAAAATCAAATTTTTCGAATTATTCACCCTTCAGATGCAAATTATGTCCTCGGAGATATGAGGTGCGACTAAAATTTTAAAAAATTACAATTTTATAGAGTAAAGTATCAAAATCCATGTTTTTTTGTCTTTCTGAATTTATTTATATGAAGTCATTTCTCTTCCTAACATGAAAGATGGTTCTCAACGAATAGGTGGAATTGAAATTGAAAATTTTTGGCCAAGTAGTTTTCAATTTTGAAATCTCGCATTCATCCTACATAGAAGGGAGACTTTCAAGTTTAGGGTCAAAATGACCCATTAGAAAGAATCATCAGAGTTAAAACAATAGATTTCAATAAAATAGGTACCTACTCTAAATTTTTAATTTTGGTTCACCATCCATTCCTCAAGGGTATAATTGGATTTGAGGGCCAAGATATCCTCAAAAATGGATTATGGAGCATTAAATCCCCTTTACAGATGCGTAAAAATTATTTGGGGGAAATCAAATTGAATTGTCTTGAAATTTTTAATTCGGCCCTAATCATCTTTACGAGGTAAATGCAAGTAAAAGCACAATTATGTGATTAGGTTTGAAGAAAATACAAAATAATGTCCTGGAAGAGACTGAGTCTATTTATGGAACCATTTCCACCTAAAGCATGAAAGCAGGGCTTTAAGGAATGGGTGGGACCAAAGTTGAAAAATTTTGGCGAAGTACCATAGGTACTTAGGTAGTTCTGAATTTCGAAGCCTCGCTCTCACTTCAGAGGTAGATTTTAGAGTTTATGGTAAAAATGATTCCATTGATGGATTCAACTTGCCAAAATAATGGATTTAAATTTTCATTCGATCATTAAATTAAAATTTTTCAATATTGGTCTCAATTTATCACCTCAAAAATGCATTTTCGTTACTGGAGTCGAAATTATCCTTAATATGTAAGGGAAGGTGGGGCAGGATGCAAATTGGCTCATTGTAGTTAGTGATGTGATTGAAAAATATTTTCTGGGCAATTGGTGGATGGGTATCCATTAGATACAAAACAGAAAAAAATTTCAGACCTGACAGATTGCTTGTCTATGAGTTATTATCAATAATGTGATTTTGTAAATTTTTTTACTGATTTTACAATGACATGATTGCGTCGATTTAAATCAGTCAATTTGACTGATTCAAATTTAGAAAGAACTTCTTTTTTCAAAAATTACGCTTCTATTAAATCAGTAATGTCCACCTCGAATGTACTTCAGTAAATTTTATAAAAAAGTTCGTGATTTTTCATCATGTCTTCACTGTTTGCTTCTTGTCCCATGGCATTTTACATCCTGCTCCATGGGTGGGGCAGGATGCAAAAAAAGTGAAAAAAAATCAAAAAATTCTGCAGGGTTGAGGTATGCACCAAAGTGGAATTTTTTCAGCGAAACGAAAGGTAAATGTTTGAACTTTAATTTGTTGTAAGAATCAATCAATTTGACCAATTTGAATAGACTTGGGAGAACATTTGGCCTAGGTTGATGCATCCTGTCCCACCTTCCCTTATTTATAAAATCAAAAAATATATATATTTTGATACCAGACTTGATAATTTGAAAATTTATCAATTTTGGTGTGTTTTACATTTCTCAAAGATTGAAGAATTGATTTGAAGTCAAAATACTTCATCCCAGAAATGATTTTTTACCTCTTAATTAATTGAAAAAGGTTACCAGATTTTCGGAGCCTCTAGAAAATTTTTGGAATTTTTTTTAGAGCTGGAGAAAACCCCCAAAAATAGTTCGTATGCACTTCAGTACCAGTAATTGCGAATTACCCATATTGAAGTCCTATTCGATTGATTAAATACAATTTTCCGAAATCTGTAACTACCTTGACTTTAAACCTATAATTTTTTAAAGAAAATTTTCTTAGGAAAAATTCAAAAATACATCGACAGCGTAGATATCGAGGTAGAAAGCTGAAAGATGGTACATTAGATACCTAGATTCCTACCTTCAAAATTTTCGGAGGCTCGAAATTCAATCAACGCAGGAGGTCGAAAATAGGGCACCTGCTACCCAGCAACTCCTTTTCTAAGAAAATTTTCCGCCAGAGAAC